>JAULBM010109741.1:2019-43957 GCA_032357055.1 Geukensia granosissima | reverse complement strand
TACGACCAATAAAATCCCAAAACTGTTCAATTGGGTTCATGTCCGGGGACATGGCAGGCCACTAGAAGGTATCAATCGCCTCCTGCTGTAAAAATGCGCGCGCGTACTAACCGAACCCGGTGTGGTCTTGCATTATCGTCCATGAAGATGGGTCTGTCGGCCAGTCGGTGGTTGTCGAAATGTGGCACAACATGCGCGTCAAGCACGTTATCACGGTTACCAAGGTCATTGAGATTACCTTGAAGAACGTGCAAGGGTAACTTACAATTGAAAGAAAAGCACCCCATTCAGAAACACCACCCCCACCAAAGGCTGTTGTGCCCATGACGTTTTCATCGCGATATGCGGTGTTCCTGTACCGCCAGACCCGAACACGACCGTCCACAGGACGCTAGAGGAACCGACTCTCTTTGACCAATGAACAAGTCTCCAGTTTCGTATATTTCACTGGAGATGGCCACGTGACCAATCTAAGCGAGCTATCCGATGGCGCGCTGTCAGCTCCAGTCGTGTTATGGGTCTCCTAGCACGCAAATGCTGAGCATTAAGTCACCTGAGTTCAGTCCGAACAGACACATGGCCCCCAAAATGCAAACCGGCACGTGCTCGACCAGCCATGGTAAAATTATCCCTCCTGGCACGACGGGCTATGAGCCTATCCTCATTCGGGGTAGTTTTGCGGGGTCTTCCCGATCACGGACGTTCCTTCATCGTGCCTGTTGCTAGAAAACGATCCAAAAGACGGCCAATCACGCTGTGCCGATCCTCTGTTGCTTAAACCCGTCTGTGACATGCCAACTGCTTGCCATCTTTCCGCTTTACTTAATTTTCGCCTAACCATTGCTTTTCCAGCAACTATGAACAATCTAAGTTCGACAACTTGAAAATGACAAACATGCCTTTTGTAATTACCTATCACACTAACGGAAAACCGGTTTTAACACAACACAAAATAATCGATTGATGACGCATCGCATGTCAAATTGAAGTTTATGTTGACAAATATGTGGTCTCAAAACCACATGTTATAAATATAAATTTTAAAAAAGATATTTACAAAATCAAGTAGGTGGCGCTTTACTTCTGTCGGAGTGTATATATGCAAGAAGTAAATGTGGACTTTGTTGGCAGGTTGCGAAAGCAGCATTTCTCAACACTTTTCAGTTGTAAATTATATATAGAATCATGTGTTAATGAAAAAGGCGAAAAAATAAAGTTTGGTCTGTTTACTGGCTTTTAATTTTTGGCCCCTGTGTAAAACCGTTTCGAAAACTATATACTATTTCCACATGTATTATTAACTTTTTTATTTCATTTTCCATTAACGATTTATTAAGTTATTAAACGTATATGTGGCTTTAATTAACATATGCGTGCGTGCTTTGAAATAACAAAATTCGAATCCAAGCTTATAATAAAATGATAATAATAATAGTAATAAAAATAATGGAAAATATATAGAAAGTTTATGTACCTGCAAAACTTAATCACGTAGTATAGATTAAATTCATTACCCTTTTAGGGCCTGGGTGGCCGAGTGGTCTAGGTAGTTGATTTAAACGTACCTGTACAGATCATTGTAACCTATCACCATTTCGGCGTGAGTTCGCGCCTGGGTTTGTACCATACAAAAATGGGTTGCGTTTAAATCGCATCGCACGTGATAAGGTTTGTCAGTTACCTGCCCATGGTCGGTGGTTCTCTCCGGGTACTGCGGCTTCCTCCACAAGTAAAACTGACCGCTGCGATATGACTCAAATGTTGTTGAAAGCGGCGCTAAACCCAATTCAAACAAAGAAACAAAAAACATTATCTTTTTAAACTGAAATAAATGAGAGAAACAATTTGAAAGAAACACTTGTCAGAAATACAACTAATGTACTGTAAAATTTATTTGCAAACTACCAAAGTCAACACATAATACATTTTGAAAACTTTACAGGACAGACACAGTTTTTTTTTAAATGTGAAGGCAATGCTATTTCTGAAATAAATTAAACAGAACCCTTTCTTAGTTTCCTTTGTTGTTGGCTACTGTCTTGCTTGTTTTCTGATTTAACGATTTCTATCTGCCCATTTGAAATATCCCATTCCTGTTTTGTAAGGGAGGTCGTGGATTCCAAGCCTTTGTTTCTTTTGTTTTCGTTTAATATTTTAGTTTGTTTAAAATTTATCTTGTCTCCTTGTACTATGATTTCTGATCTCTCACATGGCTATTATAAACTGGACTTCGAACTATTTTTTCTTTATACAATCTTAAAATTTTAATTTAAAGCTGTATGATGAACGTAATGATAAAATGAGGAACAAAACGTTTTCCCCAACTGACGGTACCTAATTTGTCACATTCCATTATTATCATGTACAGTTGTTGAGATGCCCTCCCCCCTGATTGTTAATGATAAATTAAAAAATATCCGAAAGTATCTAAAGCATTTTATATCGTTTACATGCGTACGATATAATGAAATAATCTGTGTTCAACATGTCGTTGCATGCTGTTTGGCAACCCATGGAATATTATTCCTCAAATAATTCCAAGTTATCACTTATAACCAATAATTACTATTACAGGGCTTGTTAAGAGAATGGGGCCAGGAATACACCAAACGTTTACGGTCAGCGCCACTACCAAAATAGATAGAAAGACTGAGTTAGTGCTAGGAAAAATGATTTGATTAAAGAATGATTGATTCTCCAGTGTTTCAAGAATAGGCAGAACAAAACATCTTTAGAAACATGATGGTGAACGAATTCAGTTATAGTGAATGTGAAATTGTACTCCTTTGTGCCATCACAATTTTTTTCATGTAATCAAAATGACTGTCAAATGTTTTGATAACATTTTCTATTCACATCTATGCTATCATTCTCCTTTTTATCAATGTATGAGTATGTAAGTCGGTCATAAACATATAACTAATGGTTTAAATTTAAACTGATTTGTTGTCTACGAAAGCATTTCCATTTGTCATATCTCGTCCTAAATACTTTTGGGAAAGTAAACAGCACTTGGAAAATATATTTATTAATACATTATTGTTTACTCATACCAATATATTGAACTATGTTGTTTTAGATATTGTTTTATTTTTGTGTAAATCAGAAACAAATACAAGTATATAAATGGCGAATAGTTACCGTGTAATATGACCATATCTTCTAGCTATCAAATCAGGTAAATGGCAACACTGTACCACGGCGAGATTACACAAAGAGCATTGAGAATAAAAATCCAAAGATTTTTTTTTAAAGATCAAATAAAATATTTATTTTCTTAGATTTCCTTTAATCAAACATTAGTTTGCTTTGGTCATATCAACATAATTTATAGTAATTCGTTGGTATTTTTAACATCATTTCACCAAATGGCTGGTGCCTTCACTTCATTCCGTCGTCATCGACATTTCAGAATTGAGTATTTCAGTCTTGTCAAAAGGAATTAAACCTATTACAATTAGCGAAGTGCTCTCCAAAAACTGAGAGATAACAAATCACTAAAACTGGTAATATGCAAAGTTATTGATTATTTTTTTCTTCAGTTGTGGATCTACCCACCCCGTTTTAATATGTCAGCTTCATATATTCAGCATACGAAATAATTAAACTTTTTTATTTAATGTCTTAAGTTGTCTATGTACCTGTGAAAATAAGTCTCTGGGGAATAAAAAGCAGACTCTAAGTTCAAATACATATCAGTCATCCTACGGCATACAACTAAGGCTGCTACAACTAACCAAACTTGGTTTAATGTGGCAATGTATGGGAGCAGATATTTTCAGAGATATTTTATCGAAAAATTTCTCGACGATAAACAAAGCTTTGATTGAATTTACCATGAAAAGTTCATTATCCGACATTCAAACAATGTTGCGTTCTAAAACCGAACCCAGTTTAATATAGAACTCTAATGAGTTTGCAAAAGCATCATCGAAAAAAAAAATTTGGAAGTGTTGCGGAAAAACTACCCTAAGATTACCCTTATACAATTTGAGCAACTTGTCCTCTAACCAGTAGAATTGACAGTTTTTCTGTATGAAGGAGTTCTCGGAGACTCTGGGTGAAAATCAATATCTGTGAGAAGTTATGATTACCACTGTAGTTTTGATATTCCAGTTTTGGTCTGATTACTTTAAGCAAAGATATCCCTTTAAAATCTGGTAGGAACATGAAAACGAAACATTTTTATTTTTTTGTAGAATGAAAAACCTTAGAATAGGAAATGTATTAGTTTTAACAAATTGGTTACTTGTGATAAAAAGTTTTTCTATCTTGAACTTAATATTTACAATGATTGCAGTTTTTTGTGGAAGGTTGTAAACATTCCAAGACTGATTTTTTTGCTTTATATCATCGTTTTAACTCGTAAAATATAAAATTAAAAGACGGATGTTTTCATGCATATTTTTCAGGTGGTTTTGTAAACAATTTATAACACGAATCATATTGTTTAAAATATACAGATCACAATGATAAAGTGATTAACAATGATGTTATAGCCAGTAACACTAGTGTCTGGATAATCGATTTACTAGACTTAATAACAATTATCAAAATTCCAAACTCTGAAATAACGGAGAAGGTTTCATCTTTGGGTGCCCTTCATGCTTGATTTGACTGCCTAATTCGTTTTGTTTTTCAATCTCGGTTTTCCTTTGATTTGGTCCTATTGCTACTAAAGAGAGGTTACTTCTTAAATTGTTCACAACAACCATCTTTGTCGAACATTCGTAAACCTATATTTTAGACCCAGTTAGACCTTTAAAACTAGTCGTAATACACAAGAATGTCTCTAGATGTCAAAAGACGGTGGTGTTTATTTGCTATTTGCTATAATCTATCAGTAAACATTAGAATTTATATATATATATATTTATGTTGAAAAAGGATCAAAAGAATTACACAATTATATTAATAACAGGATATAATAACCTCATTTCATTGAATTTGTTTTATCATTAATGTTGATTGTTGTATGATTGGTCATAATTTTATTGTTATTTGTTTATTTATTATTTTTTGTTATCTCCCATTAATGAAAAATTAAAATACATGTATATGTATTAGAGCTAGTCAAATGATAATGCACCAAAATAGATAACTGTGATATCTGTACATAATATATATTATATGTTTGAATATTCATGTGTGTACATATTATGATAGTATAAACTGTAATATTGGAAAATGTAGTTAAATATTACTCTTATGGTAAAGTTAGTAATCGACCGAATTCAAGCTACTTTTATTACTGAAGTTGCGTCATTTTGAAATTTTCTTATTTCAAATCCAGCTTTCCTGTCGAGGTTTGTGTGACTTATTGCTTGTTATTAACCTACGTTAAGGGTAATGTATTTGGTGTTGTAATTTTGTTATAAAAATGTTTTTATTCTAGAATACCGGAAATTGTCTTTTTCCTTTCAAAGCTCAAATAATGAATCTCCATCAGTAAATCATAACGCTAGAACGTTTGGCTATGATTGAATATAGCATAACGTTTTATAAGCTGATATGGTCCTATGATTATGAAAATTCGTTGATGTATGTTAAGTACTGAAAGATGAAATTATATAGTACCATTTTTTCCCTTTCAGATATATGTTTGGTTTTATGTCACAGAAATTGTAAAACGTAATCAGCTTCTTGTTACATGTTAATAACGCTACAGGATGTTATCTACTTAGTTTTCGAGAATTAAGCGTTTTTTTCAGATAATTTTTTAAAATTATTTTCATTATTTTAAATTATGATATTTGATATATCAAGCAAGAAAACTAATATGCCTATATGCTGGATTAGGTTTAGGTTGTAAAGTGTTCTTCATAATAATAATGTAAGCATTCTTTTCATTTTCTTGTGTGCTTATTGATTAATGTGGATTATACTTTTTGAAATCAGTGTAGCTGTGTAAGCAGATTTATGACAATTCCTATATTTTACTGAAATTAAACTCAGTTTTAAAATGGTCTCGTTGCAAATCTTTGTGTTTTGCAGTTTAAGGCGAGACAACCGTGTATGATTTCAAGTCTCCCATATAACGACTCGATATTCTGGTGCTGGTCTATGTCTGTAATTATCATTATAACGTCATAAGGCTTTCAGTTAAAAAAAGGAAAATTTCAAATTCACAAAATGATATTCGAATAATAAGGAAAATACTAACTTATTTTGTATTAAAATTTTCCTATCATAGTATAAAAATAGCGTTTCATTCTGTGATTCTCTTTTGTTTTTGATTTCCAATTTGTAAAATGAAGGATTTTTAAAGTAACAAAGATATATTCTAGATAAGTCCTTTAATGTATATGAAAAATTTGAATTTTGGTCTTGGTTAAATTTATTCAGGAAAAACTTCTAAAGTTGACTCAATTCCTTACGAATATAGTAATAGTAGTAGGGAGAGGTGTGGAAGGGGTGTGATAGCACTCTTTAAACTTTGGCTAAAGGAATAGGGGCTTTGTAGGATAAAACACGTATTTTCACTTGTTTTGAACATTTACCTGCTTTATAATTTAAAGTTTTAATGTGTGAAAGTAAACTGCACCAAGAATATCATTACAGAATTTAAGTCGCTCTCGTTATATTTCACAGTGAATAAAAAGCTTATAACCATGTACACTGCTTAGAGATACAAGTATGAAAATTTGTATCTTTTCCGTCGAAAACGCCAACATATTGTTTTTGGTTAGCTCTGCACTGCCGGATTTTTAACCTTCAAAATTGCTTACTCATAAAATCTGCTCTTACTAGTATATGATATATGGTAGTTTAAGCAATTTCTGTATTTTAAGGCCACCATGTACAATATTTTTATTCACTTAAATCGTATGTTCATAGAGGTACAATTACCCTTACAATAAAATTAATTATAAATATTTGTAATGTTTTTCATAAAACTAAAATTTCCAGTGCTGAATAAATATGAAATGTTCGACTGATTTTAGTATTAGATAAAAAGTGGTGTGTCCCCCCATCCAAAACAAAACCATCTTCCACTAACACTCTTTTGTTTCTTTCCCTGTCCATATCCCGTTTTAGAAACCTTTATTGACCATTTAGTTTTTATGGCCTTTCAAACCGCAGAAAAATTGAATGTTTTTGTTTCGTTGTTGATGTACGGATCAATATACCTAGCAAAGATCTTATAGTTTTTGATCTTCGATCACAATGATCAGATTTGCTCTAATATTTTTCTGGTTACCTAAATGTACTACATATTAGCCTCTAGAAGTTTTTTCTGTGTAACCGTTTTCTAAGCTTTATAGGGGTTTACATATTTTAAATTCTGAAAATTTATAAAAGATCTTTTAGCCACCGGATCTGTCAACGGGACACTTAAAGAGACTTTTGTTTACCTTGTTACATTTCAGAAAAATCACATTTTTTCATCGTTGGCCATGATACAGCGTTTTATATGTAACTGTAAAAACAATTAAAGGTAAATCTCATGAATGTTTTAAAGGGATATAATTTTTAGTTAGATTTCAGTCTGACGTACTTGTAAAATGTTCGACTTCTTTTATGCTATGTCACTATGTCAATATCATAGCTGGATATACAGAAACAAATAGTTCAAAACGGTTTTCGAAATAGTCTTTTAAAAGTAACAAGAATAATTTTCCTTTACTTTAAGCCAGAATATCCGATACCAATGCTTTAAGTCGAATGCATCCTCACCGTATGAACAAGATAGGGTTGAGCCAACTTTGTGAAATAGAAGGCTGCAGTGGTCAATCTCACAGATACCCAAGCCACTGGCCCGTAAATCTTGTTGTTGAAAACATGTTTCTATGAGACTGAAGGTTAAGGACTTTCTAGCGCTTCCAACGAAATGGCCAGGATTGTCTGAAAAATGTTTCTATGAGACTGAAAGTTAAGGGCTTCATCTCTTTCCAATAAAATGGCCGGTATTACCAAAATGAACCTGAATGTATCAGAATCATTCACCGGCTTTGACTACTGAGTAACACGACGGGTGCCACTAGTGGAGCAGGGGTTGCTTACCCTTCCGGAGCACCTGAACTCAACCTGGTTTTTGTAGGGTTCGTTATACTCCAGCTTTAGTTTTCAGTGTGGTGTTGTGTATTCTATGTTTGTCTTTCGTTTCATTTTGTTCGCCATGGTCTTGTCTGTCTTCACACTTAACGATTTCTGTCTGCCCCTTTGGTATCTTCGAATTCCATTTACATTCGTTGTTGTTTTGCTTTCCTCTAAAAGTTTATGAAACCTCTGTGTGCAGATATATAAAATATAAATAAATTAATGCACTTTCGTAGAGAGTCTTAGATCCAAATAAAGCGAAAAAACACCCAAAGCCAAAAAAAAAATAGAAATGGTAAGTCAATTCGGCGGCAGAGACAACTACTTCGCGCAATTCTTGTCGATTTCCTTTCATAAATATATTTAAGAGAAAGCTTAAGGATAGAAAAGGGTCACTCAAGAGGGCACAAGTGATGGAGGTGTCAAATTCGCGATCAAGACAGCTACGAGACATGACACAAAACATAAACAGAACACTTATAAACAAACACATATTTACAGACAATTCATAACCCACTGAAAAGATTGCGATAAGCAGTTCCTGTTTCTTTAACAGCGTATTTTCAATTCCGTTCATGGTCAGTCCAGGTAATACATGTAATAGGTTAGACACTAGTTTTAAGTAAGACGATCAGAATATTAATTTTAAACTACACTCTAAGTCAACGTTTGTTAAAACCACAGGCGCTTGGGGAATCGGACACCCTTTTTTCTTTTCCCTTTTTTTGATTTGAGGTGTAAAAATTACGAGCTTTTATCTAATAATACAGAATCTAAAAATGCAGCGGGTATTCACCAGCCTAGCTGTCCGACCTGTCTGACATGAAATTTTTTTTTAATGTTTTACCGAAATTGTCTGTATTTGTTAAAATTCTAAAGCACTGAAAAGTATTGCACTTAAAAGTTGTCCCTGCCGTCGGATTTGGCATTCCATTTCGACGAGTGCTTCCTTTTCTATGTTTAGATCTGGGACTTTGTTTTGGTTCTTCTGCTACTGATGAGTGTTAAGACTTTTACAAAATTTTATAACCGTTACATAGATTTAATACAAAAGTAGGGCTGCAGTTTTTATACGAAAAGGGATATCAAATCCTACATAGAATGTTCTATGAAAGCATTACATATAAAGCGTACAAATTTAAAGGATCTCACCTTTCGTTAAACAAACTTATCAACAAAGGGTACAAGTTCGTCGTTGCAGTCGAGACATTGAAACTTGTTTTTGTTGGTACAGATATCAATATACTGGTCGCATCATTACACAAATATTAATACATTTGGTAGTGGATCCATCTTGTCTTTGTTACCTTCATTGACAACGCTAGACTAAATCGTCAGATATACTGTGTTTGATGACATCTCGTGTTGAGAAGCTTGATGTTTTGTCATCAGGAATCTCACCATGATCTTGCTTGCAATAACTGCGAACATTCATTAGAGATGCATCTTCTTTTTGCATGTTTTTTGTAAAGTATATGTATTTTAATGAAGGTACTTTCTACTCGGATTTTAATAGTTCGTCTGTTACTGCATTCGTTTTCTTTGATTTTGTCCTTTGACCACTCGTTGGAGAGGGTTGGGATCCCACTAAACTAGTTTAACCCACCATATGTCTCATGTGCCTGTCCCAAGTCAGGAATTGTGATGATAGGTTTATCTTTTTCGTTATTGTTCTGTTAAACGTACATTTTAAAAAATATTCAGGTAAGAGCAGTATTATTCATACAAGTTTTTTTTATTTGGGGCGATTTAAAGATTTTCATAGGGAGTGGTATTCCACCTTTTTTGAAGGCTTTGTGGAGACCTCTAGATTTGTAAATTTCTTAGTTTTACCCCATATCTTTCCATTTTTGTATTTAGCCTACGAAAATTTTCAATACCTCTTCATGTGGATTATGCCCTCAAGAGTATTCACCGACTTGTCGACATGAAATTTATCAAAAAATGTTTTACAGATATTTGCTGCATATGTTAAAATTCTATAGCACTTAAAATACGGAAAATGTCTCGAAAAATATTGCACTTATGCAGTCGGATTCGTCTACCCATTCTGATTTGGTTGAATTTGACTGCTTCTTTTACTATGATCTGAGACTTCGTTTGATTTGGTTCTAATGTTGATGATGAGAGGTTACTCTCTGAAATGTACATATAGCATTCGGAAACTTTCCATATTTATTCAACAATAGTAATTTTGTATTGAGATAATATGCAAACATGCGATAAGGTATGCCTGAATGTTAAATCTTCTTATATGAATAGGAAAAAAGGTCCGAACCAACAAAAGAAATATGCACAATTTTTTATTACTTTATCTGGGTTAAATCTAAACGATCCCGCCAAAACCGAAGATGATCGACCCCTACGTTCAATCTCCGTAGAGAATTTATGCGCTTCAGTATGTAAATCGATATTGGATAGTGTAAAACATAAATCGTTAACTGTGGAATAATTCTTTCTTTTTTTTTATAAATAAATACAAATGCAGTAACGCAATATAATATAATAAAAGCTCGAAAATCTAAATCTCTATATAAGCCCGATATAGAGTATTGACGTAGCAGCAATGCTGTGTATCCCCACGCTTCTCTGTTGTTTTATTGTATAGCGTAAATTAAAATAACAACATGCCCATAGAAATTGTCTTGTCATGACGATCAAGAATATGTCTGGAGGTTAGACCGGGGAATTTTAGAGCAACAGGATGACAAATAAGGACTGTTTTGTAAGGAGCGGAAAATTAAGCTTACTCAGTTGTTTCAAAGGGATCTTTACTGTGCTTAGAGCGTGGTATTTTCCGAACACGGGGCATGGCGGTTACGTTCCTGTCCGAGACGGGTTAAGAATTTATACATTCATCCCAACCAACGGAGGCTCCTTAAGGAGCAGTTCTACCTCCTGACGGTAAAACCAAGCAACAAATTTCTCAGCCCTGGCTACGTGTCGAGATGGTTGAGTATTTATACATCCCTCCCCCAACTAAACGGAAGGCCCTTTGGCAGGGGTTCTACCTGCCGGTGAAGAAACCGAACGTCTTATGTCTCGCGGAACATATAATTTTTGGAAAGAAATCTGAACCATTTTAATAAAACTTATGAATTATGACATATTGGGCAGCTCCATCAACCTTTCAACTCGTCTTTTCGTGAGGAAAAATAAAATTTATGAATAAGGGGTTGGGATCTTAAAGATTTCAGGATAACGTTAAATTTTCTTGTTGACGAATTGCATTCCCAAAGGGCAGCATTAAATTTTTCATAAACCTGTTGTATAATCTACATCACTAGTGCATTAGTGAGTCAAGTTTCAGCTTTGCACTCCAAAAACCTAGGAAGAGTTAAAGGACATAGAAAAAATGTGCCTTAAGGTCACATATGCAGCCGTTTCCCTGAGGCACTAATAAAATTCCGAAATGTTTGGCTCAATCTACACCATTTGTGCAATCGCTGAGTCGAGTATCTTTTTCGTATTCCAAAGAATTTAAGAGGAGTAGAGCGACAAAGCTATGTATCCCCATCTCCAGGAACTTTAAGCACTTTCCCCATCTATTTCCGAATTTTAGGCTAAGGACGCTACCCAGTGGTTTCAAAATACAAGTTTACTAATGTTTAATAAACATTGAGAAATCAAGTGCGACTTTATGTTAATACAAATGTATACATAAATAAATCGTAAGAAAAATGTTATATTATATGTACTTACTGGTTTTGAATTGTAAAAAATTCTTAATTCTCTTGATTAATGAACGCGCTAATGATATTTTATTAAATTGTTGATACTAACGACTTTTCCACCTTTTATATATATTTCCTTACTATGATTTTTATGTACGTTTCATGAACATAGTCGCTCACGTTTAGATTATTTTCTCTTGATGCAATCACAAAATGTGAATAGGGAGGTAAGAAAGAAATTAAACTATCTTACCGGCAACCGAATCGGGTGTTTATATATATCTTATGAGCTTTAACAGTAATTAAGCTTGGTTCTCGGCTGAAAGGTCTTATAATATAGTACATCCAGTGTGACATACTGGCGTTGTGAAAAGATGATAATTTCAGTTTTACAATATTTACACAATGTTCGGCATTCAAATTTATCGACGTGTTACTTTTAAGATACAGACTTATTGCTGTACTGTTATGAATCCTCGTTTATTGTCAAATTCCACCGAGATCCTTCCAAATCTCATGGAAATGATATATTTGATAGTAACTACCGATATCGTGACGATATCTTTGCAGTTTATATTTTGGAGACTACAAGTTACCCTAGACTTTGAATCAAGATAATCAGGGCAGGTCAGTTAATCAAAAATAAAATATACGACATAAGAGACGATTTTTCATTCTCTATTGTAAATTTCCCCTAGTCTACGGAAACGACTTTTTGGCTCATTCATACGGTGAATATATTTTTCAGCTTGTTCGTTAAGTGCGTGTATGAAGTCTAGTGTAGAATACCCATGTGAGAAATCAAAACTGCATAGTCCAAAGAGACAAGACAAATTTGAAACAAATTAAAAGAAAAAAACGTGTAAAAAGAAAAAAAGGCTTGGAATCCACGAACTCCTTTACAAAACAGGAGTGGGGTCAGGAGCTCATGAAAGGTAAGCGTCCCCTGATTTAGATTTTGATAATCGTTGCATTTGTATTAACGTCAAATCGTAAAGTCAAATATTTCGTTTCGATAAATTAATTAAATTATTAATTCTATCATAAAGATATGTATTTAAAAATTTGGCTTGACTTGCAGAGAATTATTAAAAACGATATATCACATCCAAACTTTCATTGAAATATTGTAAATTAAACACAACACGTGGACTAGGACTTATCACTTGCTTGAAAAAGCTTATCCATAAAGATTATCATCGTTACTCGCTTTAAAAATCTTTGAATATTATTTCTTTGGTATCAACTTTGAGGTATTTATTTCTCGGTTCACTAGGGGAATATTATGATTTCAATGTAGCTGTAAGGAAACAGGAACAACGTGAGCATTTTACATATACTTAAACCTGTGTGTAGTGGTATAAGGGAAGAAGACAAGTTGAAATTCGTATCATGTACCTGTCTCACATCAGGAGTTGTATGTTTTTGGGTCTTTGTTTCCATTGTTTTTCGTATTAATATGTATTTATTGAGGCAATATATTTTTAAGAATAAACTTTTTTTGGTTGGAGCGATCTAGAGCTCATCACATGGATTTAAATTCTACCCATGTTGAAGGTCTTGTGATGACCGCAAGATTCAACAATTCTCAAGTTTCTTACGGAGATGGAGTAAAATTTCCTTCTTATTTACCCTTTGGCTCCTCTTTTTGTATATTTGAACATGCAAACTGATTCGCACGGAACGGTCAATAAAAATATGTATACAGTGTGCCACCCACTTCACACGGTCGAGTGGGGTTTTATACAAGAAAACGTACCGTTTTTTTCATATTTATAGGAGTACACCCCTTTATTATTTTTTGTCTTCTCTAGCCTATCTTATTACATCAATCTCAAATCATTCAAAACCATTTTAGAAAATGTGATACATTCACATTACTAATATGCATATTTGATGATGTTTTTTCATATCGATTTTTAATGATGAGTGTAACGATTCAGAAATCGTGGAGAGGGCTTCAACGGAATTCGTGGAAAATCATTGTTTAAAACGTCATTTACGAGGACGCTGAGACTTCGCAATGCGTTTTACGAGTACGGAAGTAGAATTTCTAACCTGGTCAAATATTTGGGAGTTTTTCTCATTTTTCACTTTTGGATAGCCAGTAAACTGATATCAATAATTTATAATCGTATCTGAACAATAACAGTGAACAAAGCTAATGAGATCCCACTTTTCTAAAACAGTGTACAATTTCAGAATTTTTGATAATTTTAGAAAGGGTTACAAAGATATAGTCAACTACAGAAAGTTGTTCGAAAAAACAGTCAACACAAACGTAAAGAGTTTGACGTAACCTGATTAAAAGGGGGAAAAACTCTTGAAATTGGTGATATGTTTATATTATTTTCAATCTTACCTAAGATTTTGAACCATTCAATTAAAAAAGAAAGAAATTAAGCACAGTAACTTAGATGCATACATTGAATTTTTGAAAATAATTAATAAAACCGTATTAATGATTAATAACATTTATGTCCCTTAACCAAGGTCTGTCTCCTTACGTTCAAAACAATTTAAGAGACAAACATCTTGTTTCCCTTTTCAACACATCCGTGCAAAGCATCAATTTATAAAGTTTCTATTATTCCATTGTTTCACATTATAAGTTAAAATAAAGCTTTATAGGCAGAGTTTATAAGCGACATATATGATTTCTATTTAAATTGATGATATTACAAAAAATCATTAGGAGTTTTTAAATACAAATATATAAAGACAAAACTCTAAGTACAAGAAAGCTGTACGTAAAAAAGTAAATTGAATTTATAAACGACAATTTTTATAAATGATTTGTAATACAAGTTTTTATACTGATGTCATGGAAACAATTTATCCATTACGAGAAATCCCCGGAAAAAAAATCATTTTGTATCAAACACATTACAAATATCTTAGCACTTATATTTAGAGCATAAGTTCACAGGTTTCATACCGTACTTATATTGTTAACTTGGTACATCACAGGTAGGATAAGAGCATTGTTAATCTAGTAAAATCACTTAGCTTCGAATTCTGTTGCCTTTACCAATTAACACTGTCTTGGGCAAAGAGGGTGGCGTAAATAATCGGCGTCGAACGAAACGTGGGGAAATTCAAACTCCAAGCGGCGGTCAACGTTCGTGCCTCAGTAAATCGTTACTAGCCAAAGCTAGGACGTTTAACGACTGTTTCGGAGTTTGGGTAAATTGTCATCATTATGTTTATTGACCCCCAACAAAGGGGGGACGCGAGTGTACGTCACTTTCACTCCTCATGAAACTGCGACTAAACTGTTGTTATAGGTTTTCAAGACATTAGTCTTTCTGGAAGTCTATTATTTGTGAAAGTGTTTATATCTATTCCATTTAGTCATTTGAAAATTTGTCATAGTCTAAAGTTGGAAAAAAACGTGCCGTATAATTAAGTACCAGTCCATATAAACATCATGCAAGAATTTTATCCATAACATAAATTCACCAAACTTAAACTTGTTTTAAAATCAGAGACTGTTCCTGTTACATGTGTTATAACCAGCCTTTTTGTCATTTGAGTCGTGTACCTCTGCGATAGAAAATATATAGAATGTACACGAAAACTACCATTTGCAAGAGTTATCGGTCTTAATTAAGTTGATTTCTTAGAGATAAATGTATGATTTTCTCAAAAGTACAAACCTTGATTCAAAAATTCTGTAATTGTCTTTTCACATGACGTATAAAGTCTGAACAATCACCTGCAGATGGGAGGGGTTTCCACGCCATGTGTCACTTCACTTTTGATAATGCATGAATTTTATAGAGACTGCTACTTAAGAATACCGAAGTAACTCAGAATAACGTATCATTTGAATGTTTTCTTTCAGGACAAGTATAATGCAAATGGTTTCTTATTTTAGTTGAAGTTTCGGGGATTATTGTAGATTCGTTTTTTTGCATACCAATACATTTCCGCATGTTTAAGTAGTTACAGTGATTTGACAGGAGAAAACGCATATTTCGTTATAAACGTGGTATACAACGCACCGATTTCTGCTGAAGGAACTTCTCATAATATTTAAAAACAACGGTAGGCTAGCAAACATCAGTTGTTGTGCTAATTTGGAAATTAGATCGATTGTTAAATTATATGATATTTTCAACGGGGGGCAAAAAATAACCTATTATAGTAGACTCTACGAGGATTCACATTTGTTATCATAGACTGATCCCTCATATAGATAAACCAGACAGTTTCCTAATACAGAGTACACATTTGATAAATTAATCACAAAATCTTTCAAAATCTTATAGCTCCATATTTTGATAACATAGAACACCCATAAGTTAAAATGTTTAAAAATCTCGTAGAAATATAATTTTTTATCATACACCAAATACATCAGATGTTATTATTGAAGATAATACTCCTAGTACATGAGACATGAACCTATGATCATATTACCGGAAACCTTAACATCATGGAAAACCAAAGGGTTATGAACTTTTTACGAAAAGGATCCAAATATCCCCCTTTTAAAAATTGACAGGACTGAGTGTCGCAGAGTCATTTATGACATTATTTTTTCATATTGCGAAAAATCGCATAAGAGAGAATTTGTCGATTAATATTTCTTGTTGCGTTTTTAATTAATGTAAAATCATGGTAAATATCCGGAATTCACAGCTCAAAAATAATTTGTTTTCGAGTAAAAGCCTCTTCACTTTCTAGATTAAAAGCTTAACTTAAAAAACTCGGAGCTCGGTTCGTTGTCGTACTGGCTGATAAAGCCGCCAACGATGTGGTCGTGGTGTGTCGTAACTACTACATAGAGGTACTTAAGAAGGAAAATTTTGATTCTTCTACCCACCATGCCATGTACTCTACAGAGAATCAGATAGAAGAAAGGCACATTACTCATAGATAAGCTGAAGGTCCCCATTGAACATACAAGTTCCTACCATATATTGTTTGCCTAAATTACAGAAGATACCTTTGAAGTTCCGTTTTATCTTAATCGTGACCTGTGACAGAGATATACATTTCTCTTTCTATATCAACATCTGTTTAGTCAAATTTATCATATCCAACTATTGAAGTCATCACGTGAATTTTGATGACATAATTATAGCTTTTAGTAATTATGGGATTTAAAAATGTTACATAGGATAAACCGGTATAGCTTGAATTTCGAAAAAAAAATCTTTTTGCAGCATATCTTGACAAAATGTGCAACTTGATTCTTATTCTTATTCAGGTATCTATATATCAGTGTAAAATAAGTTTAACTTTAAATCTTGTCCCGTTAAAATCAATTTGAAAATTTTGTCAGGATTAACAGTTACATCTATGTAAATACTCGATAAATTTGGCAAGATACCTTATCTTTGTTCAGTATTTTTGTGATTTCCTCATGTTGTACAAATATGTGCAACTCGATTCACATTGTTTGATAATTCATCTATCTTAATATAGCAATTTTAAAAGTTTCATTTTTGATCTTGTGTCGTCCAAATGCATTTGAAAATGTTCGATTTTTAATAACAAAACGTCAAATTTCAAAATGGCGGAAATTATAGTCACTGGTAACAAGATGCTTCTGACATATCGACAAATGGGGTTAATATTTACACTAAACTCTTTTGTTTCTTAAAACAGTTTTAAAATTAAAACATAAGCGACTGCTAATTAATGAATATTAAAGTCAAAGCTGTGTTTTTTTATGCCTGGCCGAGTGAACAAATCAAAACATACGACGATCACTTTTTGTTAAACTAACCTTGTTTGATAGAGTGCTCGTAATAAATGTAGAATTAAAATTTTGATTAACTGAAAACATGATTTTCAATAAAAGGCTTGACTTTTTAAACGGCAAATCTTATTTTTCATCGTTAATGTCCATAATTAATAACTATCTGTCGATCATCAACGTACTTATAATGAGCTAACCCAAGCCATTACTGTTGGTCAGTAAAATATGAAAATAACATATTATTTTATTTGAATTGCTTGGCTGTATTTCATATTTACCAATTTAAAATGAAAGAAAGGCCGTATATCTTATAAAATTTTATATGTTTAAAAGACAATTTAATAAATGTACTGGCATTCAGTTGACTTTGGAAACCAGTTATGAAATGTAAATTAGTCGTTCCTGAATATAACCGGAATAGTTGAATATGTTGACAGGTCATAGGAATACCACAAAAAATATGTTCCTTTCATTTTGTTTATTTTCTGGTATGAATCTCTATCTATGACCAAACGTTATAAGGATCCTTCTTAATCTGATTTAATAGAAAAAAATAACAATAGCTACAGCTATCTATATGATATATTTTCGGAAATTAACTCAGGTTTCTACAAATGCACTACCGAGATATATCCATAGGAATTAATTTTGAATAAAGCCAATAACAATGATCTTATTTGCCTATTTCTGGATTTAGATGTTTATATTTCGTAAGGTAAAATTTACAGCAAAATTTACGACAAGAGGGCGATTTCTCATTCCCAATTGTTAATTTTCCCTTTCTTGACGGGGATGTTAATTTGGCTCCTACATATGGTGAATATGTTTCTCAGCTTGTTCGTTTTCCCGTGTTTGTAGCGACCTCTTAGATTTCAATGAACACAATCACTGTATGACTGAGAAATGATTAATTCAGGATTTCCTTTCCCACAAATTATTAAAACTTTTATTAAATTCTTTTATAAATACAAATATTTGGTAGCAAAATGCTGATATACTGGCAATCATCTGATGACAAATGGAATATCACAGCCTGTTTTTTACGGCAACATGTTAAAATTAAGCTCGTAAGTTTAAACTAAATACGCGTGGTCTTAAAATTCATCGTTATAAACTTATTCGTAAAGAAAATCGTCACAGAATAATTATTCAATTCTTAAATAGGTTTTCGTGGTACTAATATTTACCTTCTTGTCAATAGTCTTATACTAAACTAAACAGTTTGTATTTGTTCTAGCATTTGTACTTCTTGTCTATATTTCTCGAAATGCATTTACACAATCCCAAATAATTCTTTGATTTCTAATAATATTTAAATATTAAATCTTATTGGACGCGTTTTCATTGAAACCGTAGTTAAGGAAAACTCTGTTTCTTGATCGATTGCTTTTGGGTACTGAACTATCAGACAACAACTGCGAGTAGTCTTTTGATGTCGATACTTTTGTATCACGTATTACTTTGAATTTTATTTGTTGTTGGTTTTCAGCATCGATTTCAAGTGTTAAATTCATTTTAACTGATATCAATCGTGTGTTTTTTTGCTGTTTTGTCACACCGTTCTCCAAGGTTATGGGATTTGAGAGACCACAAACTGGTTTAACCCTGCTACATGCGTAATGCGCCTATCCCAAGCCAGGAAATGTAGTCGAGTGGTTATTGTTGTTTAAATAGATCAGGTCGATAAACGTGTCGTATGAATATTTTCACATTTTGTTTTTGGAGGCCTTTATTGTTTCTGTTATGGTATGGATTTCTGTTATTATTGAAGACCGTAATCGTACATTTGATATGTCATGTCTCATGGAAAATCATGCAAATCTCCTATTTTTATAATTGTCATTCGGTTACAAAAGAAATTTTTAAGGTTCATGTAACGTGACAGTAGATAAGGTAGTCCTGCGATAAAAGTTTTTAACCGATAATGTGTCCTGATTTTAACAGATGTACAATGATTTTAATAGACTTTTTTCGAATATTTGAATTCTATGTTATTGATTAAACATTGAAACAGACCTAATCTTAGAAAAAAAATAAATATGTATGTATTTTTTGCGGTTGCAATTAGAAATCCGTGATTTGAAAATTGCTGCATTTGATAAAATTATAAATCACTGAAAATACGGAAATGCCTCGAAAAATATTGCACTTACTAGTTTTTCCTACCGTCGGATTTTGCTTCCCATTTCGTTTTGTTTGGATTTGAGTGATTCTTTTGCTATATTTGGATCTAAGACTTCCTACGTTTTGGTTCTAATGCTACTGATGAGAGGTTACACCTTGAAATATATTTATAGCATGCCTAAATTCTCCTTATTGATTCAACATTTGTAATTTTAAGACATGCATTTTATCCCATTTAATTAGATTTGTGGTAGAGTCTCTTCTTTAAATAGTGTCGTTACTGTCATCATAACAAGTCCGTACGTCGTCCAAGTTATGTTTTTCTTTTTTATACGTCTAAGATCCCAGGGTGCCATTATTTTCTTTCTCTCTCAATTGCTAGGCATTGGTAATATTTTTATATAATGTATCTTTTCTTATTCTTTGATTTCACATAATCATTCATATAGGCTCTGAAATTTCTTTTGTGGACTATTGTAAAATGAAGACTGTGCCTGGGATTTTTTGGAACATTTTCTGCGTCCTTCTGTTTGATATATCTTTAAGACTGATGCTGTCCCATGGATAACAGTCTTCGTCGGATTTTTTGTCTGGTTCTTTGCCAAGGTGATATCGCTAGAAATTGACTGGGAATCAGAATAAGATGTTTCTTTCATACCATAGTCGTAACGAACATGTTGCGTGGGAGCCCCCTTAAGTGTTGTTTTCAGTCAATTGGTTCCTCTTTAAACACTTTCAGTAAAGGGCAAAAAGACATCCTTTTATGCTTTGTCTTCTTGTGAGGTCTTACTGTTTTTGATTTACAGGATTAAAAAATAGCCACCACTAATTTTTTTAATACTTTTCTTATTTCTTATAATATTGCTATTTGAGTCAAAATATGAACCTTTATATACTTGTTAGAATGACGAATAACCAATAAACAACATCGAATAATGAACAACCAAAAGTTATTGCAAAATGCTGTTTGTGTCGAGAAATAAATTTCAGTATACTTTGTTAGTTTATTTGTTGTCATATGGCGAAGAACCCCTCTACATTTGACAGTGGTAGAAAACGACATATACATAAACCATTGTACAATTGCCAAAATAAATAGTTTCGATATAAATGTAGGAAAATATTTAACAACATAATGAGAAATTTAGTTTCTATGTAAATAATAGACAGGGGGTTTCAATGGGCATGATTCCAAAAAATGCATATGTAAAGTTTTCTTACTTTTGCAAACTTGTTGACCTGTGTAAATCGATATCGTGGATAAAAAGCCATACATGTAACCATGGAAACTACATTCGGCACTATTTCACAATGAAAAATCTGTGAAACATAAACACTAAGAACTCTTTCTCATTTACTTATACCAATTTTATAGAAGGGAAAATCGTTTGAGCTAACCAACGCTTGTCCGAGATATACTTAATAGCAATCATTTTATGTTAACAAAAACGATCTAATACCAATTTAGCACAGAAGAAGTCTGCTAAATTCTTTAGGATAATTGCATTTGTGATCTTTCCGTTTTGCTAAGCAACATATTAATAACTATTCTTCTTAATGGAAACTCGACGAAAATAAAATATTCCAAAATAAAGGCGAATAATTGTTACAGAGCCTAATACTTAATAATATTAGTTCTAGTTCAGATTTTGTGAAGATTGCCACGGAAAAATTATATAAAGGACACAAATATAATCCCGTTGTCAATTTCCTGTTTTATAAGAAAAAAATCACCCGTTAAAGATTATTCTTTAATTGTGTCCCATTCAGGAAGTTTTAATAAAAAGGAAGTTCAAAAATTTTGAATTTATTTAATAAATAATTCAAAGTCATCTCAAATCTGTAGACTGACGGAGAAACGATAGTACTAGGATGAATTCTATTAGCCCCGAAGACTTAGGATTAGACATTCAACAAAGAAGGATAGGTTTTTCTTGTTTCAAACTATTTTTAAATTATGATTCTTAGTTAACCTTGCTGATAAAAATTACAGGATCAGAAAGGGGTAAATTATTCTGCCTTGCCATTTTATAATGAGAATCTGTATAAGGAATTCGAAGATACCAAAGGGGCAGACAGAAATCGTTTATGTATGTCATATGTCGGGTAAAATTGTTTATTGTTTCTGAAAATAAAAGAACATCATTTTGTCTTATCCGGAAACATCTGAAAGGAAAACAAATCAGAGCTCTTCGCAATTCAAGTTAATGAGCATAGAAATACTTCTGAAAGTTAAGACATGATTAGTTTAATCGAATGAATGTAATAAATTTAAATGCATACAAGCATTAGTCATATACAGGCATAGGTCATCAAATAAGTCAAGGGATCCTTAGGCAACGTATAAGGCCCAAGAATTTGGCTAAAATGAAAACGTGACTTATTTCTATTATTTTATACGATTGTTTAGTAATCGAATGAATGTAATAAATTTAAATGCATACAAACATAAGTCATATACAGGTATAGGTCATCAAGTAAGTCAAGGGATCCTTAGGCAACGTAAAAGGCCCAAGAATTTTGCTAAAATGAAAACGTGACTTATTTAATTATTCCATAAATATTTTTATATTCTAAATTGACTATAAAAGAAATCCAACAGTATATTTTATTTAAATTGGAGCTATATTTGTCGCATGGCACACACAAATCGCATTAAATGTGAAAATACAATGCAATTACTTAAGTTGATACGAAATTTGATACGATATTGTGGAATTTGAAATAGATTGCACGGAAAAATCAAAACACAACTTTGCACAATTAAAAATCAATCAAGAAGAAATGTTTTGTTTAAATGTCTTCGTGATGTTTTTGTGCGCTCATATCTATTTTCAACAAAAACAACACACCAAAACTTTGGTACTTTTTAAGAAACACTTTTTCATTTTTGTTGAAATAGTCAAATATGCACAGCTGTTTTGTTGAAATGATGACAAATATATGCGTAAAAACGGTTACATTATGAACAGCGTTTTAACAATTTTTTTGTGTCTTGTCAAATATAAGGTTTACTGTACTTAGGAATTTTTATCCAACAAAATCAAGGTCTCTTCTAGTGGTGGAAATTTCGCATTGCAAATATTTTCGTTATAGTATCAAATATGTTAGTTTTTAATAATCAACCGTCACTTCTGATCGAAAGATATTAAAACCAATGGTTTTGAAAATATAATAAAGTGATATGACAAAATAACAAAAACATTAGTAATAATAGTCGTGGATGGACCTGCGTAAAGGGAATTTACTCTTTAAAACAAATACCACCAATAACAACACCAGCACCCATCCATTACCACCACCAACAACAACACCCCCACCATCACCACCAACACAACCACCAATAATATCAGCTACAGCACCACCACCACCAATAACAACAACATCCACCATCCACCCATCATCCACCCACCACCAAAACCACCACCAACAATAGCAACAACAACACCTCACCACCATCATTAACCACACTCCCACCAACCCACCATCACCAGCATCTCCATTAAGAATATTAGCACTTTCACCAACACCAACAACGGCAATAACAACACCCATTACCTATCGAACATATTAACACACATCCACCACCACCACCAAAACAACAACAACAACAATAATAACACGAAGAAAACAATCCAGGCGTGAAACAAAGGCCGCGTTCACAACAGTTTAACACAATGTAATCAATAATTTTGTTTGTGTATAAAAAGATATCGTTGTTACAAATACAAATTTTAAATATCATGCCGATTTTTTTTATTTCATATTTACGAATAATTTTGGGTCTGAAAAATGAGCTAAACTAGTTTCAGATTTTTTAATCCTTGTTGTGAATGCGGCATAAGACCTTTAACATATTTTATTTCTTTTATATGAAACATTTATTCTTATCCAGATTTTGTAATGAAAACGTTGACAAGCTAAACATTAGCTAATGTTCATTTCAGAGTCAATATACATTGTTTTTGTTAAAATTAATTTAGATGCATGTACATGTCATCTGAAAGTCAATTATAGTAATCAGCATTGAGGGTGATGAGAACAACTTTAACTATTACGCTGTCATTACCAACCGTGAATTGTTTGCTATTGCATACTTGCTTCTTCTGTGTCCGGATTTTTACGACTTTATATTATAACATGCTTACTTAACTTATCAAAATACACTGGAACTCCTAATCTCGTTATTTATAACAGGATTAGTGCTTAACCGTGGAATTGAGAAAGCCTAGTTTATTCAGGAAAGATTTGCTAAGTAATGCGGACGCACGTCTGCGTAATTGGCTGATAACGTTCAATACGAGATTATCGTTTTATACCGTGATTTTATCTGTCATTAGTAATAAGAACAAAATGTCAAGCGCAGGATGCATAAGACAATTGTCCGTCAAACGATTATTTTGTCACCTTTCTCCGATTCTTGGTGTCAATTGTGGGATGAACTTCCTAACAAATATTTTTCTTATTTTACCATATCGGATTACTTTTGCTTTAAAGAATTTTTGATTATATATCTTAGAGAAAATAAATGTATTTGCTAAAAAGTTATATTTGTTGGAACGGAAAATGTATTTTGAGGTTAATTTTAAAAAATAAGCTATTTTGTTGTAGCCAGGATAAAGCCAACCGTAAAACTAATCCTTCAAATAAAATCTGTATGTGAACAAGTGGTTTTGAGAACTAACCCTTATTTCCACAATCTTGAAATGGTGACAGTCACCGTCATGATCCACTTTGTTTTGTAAGTTTGCAGGTTTGAAGATAAGAAACGTTACAGGCTTGCATTTACTACAAAAAAATTCGGCTGTCTAAAGATAAATTTATGTGCTTTGATCAAGGCTATTCTTAATGTTTGGTTAAAAAAATTAATTTACTAACCGACTACAGCTACAAAATGGGAAGCCAAATCCGTCGGTAGAAACAACTGATAAGTGCAATATTTTTCGAAGCCTTTCCGTATTTTCAGTGCTTTAAAATTTAAGCAGCAAACTGTAGTGAGTGCTAAACCTATATTTACAATATTACTATTCATTTTTCTGAAGAAAAATTTTAGTTGTTTGGTATCTGATGTGAAGTAATAAAGGAAAGCAAAATATGAGCAAAAGTTCCAAAATTTTTTCGACGTTCTTTGAAATCGTCAAACTTTCCTTCCAAGGTCATCTATTGTCCTTATTTTTTGGTATCTCAAAGTTTAGAAAATGTCACGATTATATTATGACTTATTTATGTTTACGCTTAAATAGAGACCTAAATAATATATGGATATGAAAATGGGGTAGAGATTATTTTACTTTAAGGAAAAATTATTAGACAAATATTATACCTTAATTCCATCAGGCTCTCTTACGAAGTATCCAATACCACCCTAGTCCCCCCCCCCCCCCCAAAAAAAAAAAAAAAAAAACTATATTTTTGCAGCTGATTTAAAAAATTACGTTTATTTCCTTTCCAACGAATAATAACAAGTGTAGATCGGATACCTCATTTTTTCGATCAAATCCTTCAGCATTGCTATTTTAACATCAATTTGAATTGAAAATGTCGAACTGTATAGTGAGACCTGAGTCTAAAAACAGGTCTTAACAATATTATTAAAGAAATAAGGATCTGTGTCACTATGATGCTTAAAACATATCAATGAAAAAACCGTTGACATAAACACAACAACGATTTTTAATAGTTATGTCACTTACCAAAAGTCTACTTAGGCTAAGTTTTCTGTGTCCTGACCTGTAAGAACCTATCATTCTTACGGTTACAAATTTTGTGAACATTTAAAAAGAAGTAACGAAAATTTCCCCTATTAGATTTTCAAAAATAACAATGTGTACCCGTATACCTAACAGGACACGGAATGAAGGATTATGATAAAAAATGAAAGTGATAAGTATCATTATTGCTGTTCGTATTGTTAAAGTTAGCTATAAAGCTTCCAATAATGAACTAAAAATAAGGTTAAATATGGTTTGTTCCGATAACAAATGAAAGTGTCTATTATAAAGTTGTTAAGATATGTAAAGAAACTATTGTAACAACATTGTGTATCATATAAACTTGGTTGTCAATATATGTCGTCAAACTTTTAATCTACATTCTTTTCTCTGATTGAGCACATCAGTTATGATATCGGCACTATTATTACGTATTTCCCGTTGCAGTCACAATTGAACACGTGTCCTCAATTTTGTTCGTACGTTTGTTCCAAAACTTTCTCTACTTAAAAATAACTAGAGCCTGGATAGTATATTTCCTTCATTGTTTCTTTCTGTTTTATAAATTTGATCGCAAATTAAAATAAATCAGAACATTTCCGTTTCTTCTAGTGTTTAAGTCTTACAGTTATGTGTCCACGTCTCTGCATTTTTGATTACTGCAAGAGAAATGAGGTTGCTAAAGTATTTTCACTCCATAAAGTTTTTGATCAGAGAAATGAAAATAGTTATTCAGAGCAATAAAACATCGGCCGATCCGAAGGTCAACTTCAATAACTTAAGAAAACGATATTTTTAGAATCGATTAAAACCTAAAAAGTAAGTATTTCAGATTGTTGTCACGTGCAATTAACAACCAAGTTCTTAAAGTTTCGGAAACAAAAACGGGATAATTGCTTCTTTAAACCAGATTATCTTTTTTCTTGAAATTATTTCCAGTCGAAATAATGATTATGAAGGACGAAGAAAGTTTGTTCACTGATATGGACATAGTTTGTGGTAATTATCTAATAAATTATTATTTTACTTGTATTCATAAAGAGTAATTTCAAGAAAACACCCCAGAATCGATATAAATAGATTAAGTGAGTCAGCAGATGAAGTAAAATATTTTGCATTGACAATTAAATGTAATGTATGAACAGCTGTGGGGGAATACCAGGAATCACATCGCCAAGGTTTGTTTCATACCTAATTAGTTGTAATAAATCACATTGCCATTTGACTCTCTAAAAAAGAATATGGAATAAATGCCAGAAAAACAGGAATCACATCTTGTACACATTTAGAAAATATATTCAAAAGCCAAATCGTTAAAAACGTTCTTTCGGATTTACCCTAATAAGAAAAGCTAAGGATCAAAAATGGGATGATCGGTCAAAATAATGAATTTATATTGCATTATGGTTCAAATGAAATATTCCTGAACGCCGAAGATAAAGGTAACAATCAGGGAATTTTACAAATTGAAATTTTGGTAAGATTTAAACTGTATCTTTTTACCTACATTCAAGTATCCGATAATAAATCAGAATTATACCAGCACGGGGAATCAATTTACGTGCTCCACACATATGAGTCCGAAAGATATATTTGCTTTTTCATAGATGGAAACACTATTTTTGGGAAGCACATTCTAGAAAACTATTTTGGGGAACCATATTCCGAGGCAACATCAAATGTGTAAGGTAGAAAATGCAATTGTGCAATTTCTTCATGTAATCATTGTTTTTTCTCAATTTTCTTACACACAACAGCTCTTGTGAACTATATTTCGTATCAAAACCCATCTGTACATAAAAAATGCCAATATCGTATCATGTTTGGAAGTCTATTTGCGAAATTTACAAGTAAAAAATGATATATTATCAGCTGTTACCAAGGTAGGTTTGGTCTCCAGGCTTGTATTTTTTAGATTCGGGCTTTTGTTTTATCAACAAAACGACTGAGTTTTATTCACCTTTGTATTTTTGAAAATATGACTTTCTTGACTAATAAACAATGCACAATTAACATAAGGTAGAATAATGACTTTAAAACCTGGCTCTTAATACAAAAACCTTATCGAATGCTCAAAGACTTTGGAAAAACCCAAAAATACTAAACAAAACATTTACAAATGACTAGACCTTGTCCAACAAAATGAAACGAAAGACAAATATAGAACACACAATACTACCCTGAAAACTAAAGCTGGAGTGACACGAACCCAACAAAAACCAGGATGAGTTCAGGTGCTCCGGAAGTGGTGAGCAACACCCACTCCTGGCAACCGTCGTGTAACTCACTGTTGCAAAACGCAGTGAAATTTCATTTGTCATTGAATGTTTATGTATAAGCTGATCGGTTTATGCCTCTTGTCTTACCCTTTTCTTAATCAGCAATAAATGTAAATTCTCTAACCCTAAGACATAAGCGAATGAGAAATGTTGAAGTGCATAAATAACATAGCTATTTTGTCTTCAGAGGATTTACAAGACAGTGACATCACTATACAATGCTTAAATAAAAAAATACAAAGACAACATGCAGAACTAAGGCATTAGTAACACGATTCCAGATAAAAAAACCTTGTGTGAATGACATATGCCGAAAAGTACAAGAAACAAACTTTCGCATAGAATATTAACAGAAGAATCCACAGAAACTTTAAAAACAATAGAACTCGAATGTTTTTTTTGAACTAGGTGGATCCTGCAGTGGTAAAGAGGACGAGAAAACTGAAGTGTCAAGTCAATTAACACAACATAAGACAAAGATAAAACATAAAAAGAACAAAAAATGAACAATGTTTCATGAGCAAGAACTCAGGTGGTCCGGAAGGTTAAACAGTTCATACCTTCACGGCAACCACAGTATCGCTCATTTAGTAAGGGTAATTTTGATTTGTATTGAAGACAAGTTCTTTTTATTGTTCAACTGGCATTATTATATTTGTATTTAGATAAAGATTACAACTGTATTTATAGAATGTCTAACTTCATGTACTGTAATTTTGTAAGTATGAAGTTATTGACACAAAGTTATCAATAGGATTTTTGGTTATATCAAGTAATTTGTAATCTAACACCATATGATTTAACCAATAAATATGAATAAGTATGTCTGGCGAGACAAACACTTTAACTTAATATATATTTAATATGTATTATTTTCACAAATAAGATATCGTTACCAATTTCTGTCATAGTGACAAGGAAAAAAGATAAAATGTATCATTTCTGAAAAATAAATCTGGTCGCTAGATGTCACTAATTGGAACATTTTGGAGAAAAGAACTAATTTATAATGAAATTTAGGAGATCAGAACCAAAACATAATTAGAAATTATTTTGTCATAATTTGTTATTAAATGAAGAGAAAAAATATAGATATTGATTTATATTTATATATTAGAAAGGAAATGAGCTTGATGATTATTTTTTGGATAGTTATAGATATACCAGCTGAAAAAGAATTAGTTGCTGTTTATTAACCGTCTTTTATTAATTAATGAATTATTCTTATATTATTTTACCATTTTGTAAAAACAACAGTTACAATTAAAATACTTTAACAAAAATTTAACATTATTTTGCAAAGAACCAATTTTGGTGGTGATTTATTTAACTGCTAGCAGAAAGCCACAAGATGATATTTTAACTAAACATATGCACTGAATAGATCCTTAATTATGCAAAGTTTGGTTCTGCTGTGTCTATTCAATCTTTGTCAAAATCAACAAAATTGTACCAAATATTGTATCAATTTAACCAATTTCTTAGTATTTTCATTCACATTCAAAGCAATTTCTAAGTGCCAACGAATGTGGCCATTATTAAACCTAACTAAAACCGTTGGAATTATTTACATACATAGGATATACAATAATATATATCAACCTCTTTTAAGGCAATTTCTGGGCTAGAAATTTGACTTAACGACCCTTTTCCTTTTTATTTTCTATTGCTTTCTATATCCGTGTTATAAAAATATACAAGGAATGGTACAAAATTTACTAAGGGCTATTTAAATGTACTCAATATAATAATAAGAGGAAATTTGGGATCACTTGGAAAATTAATAATACATGCGTAGTAAATAAATGAATCTAGAGGAGTATAAAAAGTCTGACAACAATAAGGAAATGTAAGCCTCCTTAAAATCCTCGGTCGTCAAATAAACTATTTTTGGTACAACAGTAGCAGGCCAATTCAAAAGGGATTTAACAGGAATATTTCATATAAATACTTGCTCTTCAATACAAATAACGGTGAGGGTGAACACAGACAACATGATTGAAAAGTTTTGTGGAGTCTATTATTTGACCAGAGATATTTGTTATATTATAAGAATGTTAGGATACTCCTGCAAAAATTGACGTTTTACATAATTACCAGAAAATCTGAAATATAAAACAGCTACTGCAAATGTTTATTCAACTTTATAGAACATCAGATATAAGTGAAACACTCGATTCATTGAAGCGTTATTGAAAAGACAGAAGAATGAAATATTTTCTTGACATTCTTATTGCAAAATCCCATCCCATCTTTTCTAGTATGCCCTAGAAAATTGGTTTTGACTTGTACTTTTTTGGATTTTTATCATTTCGTATCATCGGATGCCCACACACGAAGTCAAGTACATCTTCTTATTTCTCATAAATATTTTTTAGATATTATGTTTATATAGAAAGTGAAAAATCATTAGGAAGTTAAACTGCATAAAGAGGAATAGTAAGTATAGATTCTATATTGTCAAAGGACAAAACAAATTTGAAAATGTAAATAACATTTTAAATGTTTTGGAATGCATCAAAAATCAATAAATTTACAATACAAGTTAATTTTACGTCTAAATAGATTTTATGGAAATATATTTATAATTTTTAAAAGACAGGAAAGTTACCATTCTAATCAGTAGAACAGTTTATAGTATAACAGTTTACCAATATCAAACCTACACTCGTCAGTTGTGCTGAAGCATGATGCAAGGTTATTCGTGGAGTTTAATTTAATTGTAAACGGCGTCTAATAAAAGGGACAATATCAGAAATAAAGTAAAAAAAAAGGAATGAACCAACAAGCAAACAGCTAATGAACTTGGGCGTTGATAATAAAAATCCTGTAAAACATTTAACATTGATGTACTGAACGAATCTGCTATGTCGACATAAAAGTGCCAGATTGTTTATTTATGGCTGTGAAGGGGCGAAAGTTATTAAATTATTCATTTTTGATTGGGTTTCACAGTGAGAGAATGCATTTTATCCCTCATTGTTCGATACATTATTTTGTTATTCGTTGAGCAGAAAATTTGCGAATTAAACACTGTCTGACCCTAATTTATTAATTATCACGATTAAACTCGTGCTCATTGCTTCAAAGCTTGAAATTAAGGCATTTTTGTATGTCTTAAGCATTTGGAGTAATAAAAATGTTAATTTGACAGTTCCTGCTATGGCTGTGTTTGTTGAGGGAATTAACCCTTGACATACGACTTACAGATTCCTTGCTTTATTAAATCTAAGAGAAATGTCGTTTTTAATTGTATGAGTTAGGAAGCATATTTACATCTTTCAAGTGAAAAACGAATATTACTGAATTGGTGCCTACAACATCCTGAAATATGTGGTCTGTTTATTTGGAATTCAATAACTCAGTTTTTTTGGGCAAAGGAGGTTTTTCTTTGTGTTGTCAAAGGAATTCGAATATACCAAGGGGACAAAATTCATGTAATTAGGATCAATGTGGAAACATTAGAATAGCTAATTCGATCTTCGATACTGAGGTCGGATTGGAAAATTTTTAAACAATTGTATACCTACAATATATATGGTTTCTGTTGGGAAAAATCAATATAAAACAATTTTATTCGTTTATTATTCAAGATATACTGACAAAGAAGACAGGAAATGCAATATAAGCATAAGCGAACTTTTAAGATGTTTATTCCAATTTAGAATCAGTATTGGTCGACGACATATAAAATCAATATAAAACATCATCTTCCTATTGTTTAGGCTGTTTCAGTTGCATTAAATAAAACAGACAAGTTTTTGATTCACAACGAAAAATAGCTAACTTGATTAGCTATCACTTAAAGAAAGAGTCGTAACTGTTTTTAATATTATGTATTGTGTTTTGTTAAATATGAAAAATTACTACTAGAGCTTTACATACGAGACATTTTAAAAAACAAGAATTAAAAGATCCTTTTTTGGCCTCAAAATTTTATTTTTATTTATAATTTTTCGGAAGTAATAAGGTGAAACTAAAATCGTTGAGAAATAAATATTCTTGTAAAAATATCTTTTTGTGGCCTTTAAATACATTGTAAGCCGTTGATTATTATATTTCTACAGTCGAGATAGTTAAACCTTAACATTTCGAGGTTTACCGAGAAATTTTAATGTTTAACTATCGAGACTGTAGTCTACAAATCTGATAATTAACGGCTCAAAATGTAAGATTTTGTTTCTCTAATTTTTTAAGCATCAAAATAACGTTAAAAACTATCATAGGCAGGATAGTGAACCATCTTTTATCATGATCTTGTTACTAGGGACGTAACTCGTGTACAAAACAAACAAACATGCCACTTATTTTTACGACATTTTTATATGTATTAGTAAAAAAAGAAAGTAATTCCTACCGAACTGATAGAGTCTTTGGAAAGTTAAGTCCTCAAGGGTAAGAAATAAGATCGTGACAAGTCTTTGAATTCGTGAAGCGAAGCACGCGGGGTCTCAAAATCAGCCAATCAGCTACTGAGAAATAACAACCCTCTAGAGATTAGAAAAAACATTTCCAACACCGGTCGAGGAGTTTTAAAATTACAAAAGAATCAGAGAAACCAGTATAAATGTAGTCGACGTCTAAAAACTACTGAATTTCGTTACATTTGGATTAAATTCTGAATTTCAAAAAAAAGAGCGCATTAAATCCTGCTTATCACATTATATATATATATATTATCGTATTATGTAAATTTCGAGAAAATAATTAAAATATGTAAGTTGATCTCAAGTACTATCTATGTTTCCAGGACCAAAGACTGTCTTAAAAATGCACGGTTTGTCTTGACCTAAATACGAATACGAAAAGATCGCAAAAATAATGTGTTTTAGAGAACTATTAAATTTTGAGGACAAACATATAGTTCATTTTCATAATTATGCATTTTGATACTTAGTTCTGATGACGAAGAAAGCATTTTGATTATTCATACACTGAAAGAAATCATTAGGATTCAAATCACTTATTTCAAATCTGAATAAACAAAAGTGCAAAAAGCGTGCTTTTTCCTTCATTATACAATCAATTATTTACAATGCCATAATTTTAGCTACTATATTTTAGCATTTTGCAGAATTAAAAATATGTTCATTTGATTTTGATACTTTATACGTTTCAAAAATGAAATGGTTTTACAAAAGCATCTCTAATATCATAAAGGAGGATCAGGTTCTATATGAAAACACGACCTATACTTAGAAATGTTTTATTTTAAAGAGAGCTCAATACATATTTTGAACGACAAACAGATAATTTCTTGCTATTTGTATAACGGAAGTCGCATTTTCTAAAAATTTACACAGCAGGTGCTTACCACTCCATATGTCTTACATGGAGATTCCAGCTCTTAAATACTTCACCATATTCGAAATACTTTTTATTGTATGTAGTAAATTTAGCAACACTAACTTTATTTACATCTGAAAGTAGTACTTTTATGTTTAATTCCTTATTCCTTATTTGCCTAATAAGATTAGAATAATAAACTTAAACTGGATACAGTTATTTTGGTGAATTAATTACACATCCTCTTCTCTACCGAATCTAAATGGGGTATGTGGGCCCTTTTCAGCACTTCTTCCATATCGGAATAATGCTGCCTTTTTTCCAAATCGGAACAAAGAGCCTCTTTTTAAAGCCTCATCAGAAAATTCTTCACTTCCTGTTTGCCATCCATTTGTTTCATCGTCGTTGCCATAACGTTTTCCGAATCTAAAAAGAGATCCCCGTTTTCCAAAACGCAGCAGTGATCCACGTTTACCAAATCTGAGAAGACTGCCTCTTTTCCCAAATCTAAGCAAGCTTCCTCTTTTCATTAGTTCGTATAAATCTTCGTCTGTAAAGTCATAAGAATCGAGAGCGTCTTGAGATGGATCGATTCGTTTCTGCATAGAATGTTCATTACTTAAACTTAAATCTGAAATTAAAACAATTTATATCTTATAAATCAAGGAAACTTTTGTCACATATAGTAGTGTATTTTCACATTTCTTTATGGCTGTATTAGTAATTATATAATCTTTGATTTCTATTTAATGGTATTTGTTTCGTTTTCGTGTGATTTAACTCAAACTAATAACTTCAGAACTTCAGATATCACCGGTCATTGTGTAATCATGAGTATAATAATAAAGTGGACGTAATACGCTTCGATCATATCCGATTTAACACTTGTGTATATTTGATCATCCCAGTTGAAAAAATCGCTACTAAGAATTGAAAATTGTGTCTCAATGCTTTTTGTTAAACTTCGGGTAGAATAATTACTGATAGGTGAAATCCTTATTCTTCCAAAATGGCTTCCCAACTTCAATTCAAGCTTAATTATTTGATGAATAATCTAAAAACCCAATATTAAATCAAAGTTATGGGTGTGTTGATTGAAAAATCATTCCGTGTAAGGATTAATCGAGAAATGGTAATTAATTGCCATTTAAAAGAGTTTGTTGTAATTGACAGTTGATTGCAAATAAGCTTGTACGGGTTACTAAAACAATAGCAATGATTTTTAGATTAAACGATTTGTCACAGGAGTGTAAAACTAAAGGAAAAAGGTTGTGCCTATTTAAGGTTAAATTTATTTTAGCGTGCACCAAGCCCAAATTACATCAGTCAAAATGTTACATATCAACGTTGTTCCGAGTTTTAAAATAGGAAGTAATTGAATACTGTAGCTGAAAGAAAAAAATTCAATGTTTTTCTCAAATTTCCGTCAATGTACATACAATGTAAAAAACTCCGAAAACAATGAATCATGATTTTCTGTAAAGTACAGATGCATATCATCATATCACTCCAGCAGAAGGAAAAATATAAATTAGGAATTAAGACATCGGAATTGATTTCTAAACTTTAGATAGGGGACAAAAAATTTATGAAATAATACACCGCGAATTATTTCAATCCTTAAGGAAAGCAACAAAAATGAATTAGGAAGTAAGACATCGTAAGTTATTTCTATACTTTAGAAAAGCAACAAAAAATAAATAATAAATTAAGACATCGCGAATTGTTTCTTTACGATAGAAAAACAATATTGCCTTTGAAATAAGCCTAAGTATTATTTTAGTGTTATTTACATAGAAAGGTCATCTAATTTTACTTTGCAGATGATTTCAGGAGGAAATAACCGTCAGGTGTTATTTCCTTTATAGTTTCAAGAATTTCAAATGTAGAGAATATTAACAGGAGGTGTGGTATGGTTTTCTATAAGACAGCCATCTGAATATAAATCACAAACTTGTACATGTTGCCATAAGGACTACAATAATAGACACATGTCCAATATATACGGCAAACTGAAAATGCCTCATGAATAAAAGGTGAAGGTACTCAAATGTAACAATTTTCAGCTCAATAAGTAAACAATGTAAAACAAGTAACATTTAAACATAAAAACAACGACATCCATTGGATTAAAGGTTCCTGGCTTGGGACAGTCGAATTAAGTAAGTGGCGGGTTTAAACATGTTTGTGGGCACTAACCCTCCCCGTTACCTGGTGTGCCATAACGACACTGGGTTGTATGCTTTTATTCACTTTCGACTGGAATGTATGTTAAAAGATACAGTTTACGTATTTTCAACATTTTAACTTGTAAAATTCTTTTTTTTATATTTGGTTTATTATTGCTCATTACGCCATGAACTGATGAAAGTTTGAATGAGTAAAGATTATTTGAAAGGATTAAATTCTATACTCTATGTCAGGCTTTTCTGGAGTGTGATTTTCGAGATTTATAAATTTATTTGTGCGATTCTGCCTTTGTATTTATATTTAATCTATAGAAAGAATTATCCCACAGTTACCGGTTTATGTTTAACGAATTTAAATAACGTTTTACATACTATTATCTGTTCCTGAAATTCTCTACAGAGATTTAACATTGAGGGTCGGCCATCTTAGTTTTAGGCAGGAGCACTTAAGTTTGACCTAGATAAAGTAATCTAAAAAATTGTGCACATTTCTTTTGTTCGGACCTTCTCTTGCGATTCACATAAGAAGAATTACTTTTTAATTTTCATTCAAATGTGCCTCGAGCCATTTCTGCATGTTATCAAAGCCTAGTTTAATTACTTAATTATTACGCAGCGTTGACAATGTGTACTCCCGGTCTCGTGCTAGCGCGTGCAAAGAGCCACTTCCGGCAAACAAATGGCTGAATTTACATGTAAAATCCCCGTAGAGAATTAAAAACTCGGCGTAACTTAAAATACATCGTGATTGCTAAAAAGTATTATTGCAACTTACTTGCACTTTTTTCAATCTACAAAATACACACTTTTTATAAGAGTAGGACAGACAGTTTTTCTTCCATTTTGGCCCGTTCCAACAAACTCTGACATAGAGTATAGAAACATCGGCCCAAGCATAACAAATTTATAATATTTGTACAACACGAGTAAACTTGTTTTATGCCTTATTGATGATAGTTATAGAAAATTAATATGTGGTATCATCATCAATACTGCCATTCATTCAGGTCCGAATTACAAAATCTACAGGTTACTGTCTAAATATTCAACGGTTAACCATATGCTGTGACAAAGATAATTCGTAAACTTAAGAAAAGTTTCTGTATTTAATTAACGTTTTTTCACTATTAAAAAAATGAATGCCACACGATAAAAAGGAACTACTGTCAAACTTGATTTAAGAGTCACCTTTGGGTAGAAGAAAAGTGATTATTTAAGAAAAGTGACCTCTAAAATGAAGTTAACTTATGATAAAATGGAAATAAAAAGTGACCTTTAAAAATCAAGAGGCTGCTGCATAGAGGTGACCACATGGGCAAGTTTGTATTGAATCTGTACATTGTAGTTTTCCCGTAATGGTGCCTAATAAAAAAAATATCGAGTCACTTTGGAGTCGACTCAATTGGTCAGCTTTTGAAAGAAAACAATACTTCAGTTTCTAAAAATGGACAAAGATAAGTAAAATCTCTTGACCTTTTGTTTTCTTTCATTTCAACTAAGAAAGAGAGGAACAAATAAAATTGATACAACTCCGCTATATGATGCATGTGCCTGTACTAGGATAGTCTTGTAGTTTATATTTTGAAGGATGTATTTTTAAATGTCAAAACATACATTGGAAGGTCATATATGCAGTGTCATTTTTAAAATGGGATTAAATCCTTGTTGGATGGCCGGTAGACTTTTCTTTTCTTTCATATTCGTATTGAGATGTGATAGCCCTGATTGTGGGGGATGTATAAATTCACAATCCGTCAAAAGGGAGACTTTAAAGACGCCTCGTGGTTAAGAAATGCCACGTCTTAAGCACGTTAAAGACCCCTTGTAACAGCTCATTTTGAGAGGTCAGTAGGCGGCCAGTTACAGGGCTAAATTTTCCGCCCCTATCCAACCCGCAATTTTTCCAGTGGCAGTCTAAAAGTCCTTCCCTCGCCGGTCCATTGCTCACAGTCTACATATTGACTTATTGTTTAACTTGTTTTTGTCCTGAATATGCATGAAATATACCCCGAAAAGAAACAGAGTAATTTATAAATCTAGAGGTCTCCACAAGGCCTCTAGAATTGTAAATAACTGTTTTACTCGTGTTTGGAGTGCAGTCTCCCTTACATTGATCCCATTTTCATAAATCGCTCCAAATAAAAAATCGTGTATGCGTAAAATAAACTGCTCTTATCTGAATATTATCAAAAATACATTAAACACAAAGACAACCCTATGACCGCAATTCCACAACGTGTTAAAGTGAGCGGTAAATACTACATATTTACATGAAACAATTCATAAAAGTGTGTTTTGATTTCTCAAGATACGAGGTGTATAAGACCTATAGAGCCTAGCGATACATTAATTGTTAAAGGAGTGTAGTAGCAGATTAGCAGATTCAAATCAAAATTTCAATATCTTTTACAGCTTTGAATTTATGTGAAAATAAAATAAGATGTGCAATATACTGCATCTATTTAATAAGGAATCTGTGAAATTGGTTTCTATAAAGTGATTAATGAAATAAGGAGATTAGAAATGGTACTCCTCTTTTCACTTCATTGTGTAAGTCAGAAATCTCAGCAAATTTCAAATATTGATTTTCTTGAAAAATTAAATAGATAAGAATTCTAGTAGAGTTTGGTTAACAGAAAGTTTAGAAGGAGTAGGCGACTAGAATTTTTTGCCTTGTTGTCTCCCCACACTTTCCAGAATATTGCAATTCAAATTTGCACAAATCATTTACAGAACTGAACTCCTGGAAAAATTAAATAAAAGGTGCACTACTACAATTATTGATGAAGAATCTGTGAAAGTTTAATTATTATTGAGTGGTTACGAATAAGTAGCAGATTAGAAATTGTACCCCTCTTCATTCACTGCACTGAAAAGTCAAAATTGCAGCATAATTTAAAATATTGATTTTTTTTCAATAAAATAGGAGATGCAACACTACACTTCAAAGTTAAGAATCTTTGAAATTTTGGTTAAAATCCCAAAGGAAGTGCTGGGGAAGAATAGGCACTAAGTATCTCCTTCCTGGAGAGTGGTCTTCCAAAAGGGGGAGTCCATGGATTTGGTGTATGAACATTTGTATAAATGATCCTTTCCTGGATTAGCCACTGCAGTTGACTTCTACCTTACATTTGTGTCATCAAATAATAGTAACGACAAAGTAGTAATATGTGACTTGTGGTGCATTATTTTTCGCTATTTTCAGGAAAATCTAAAGCCGCGAACCTGGAATCCGCGATACTGTCACCCTACGACCAAAAGTGATCTGGACACTAAATGAAAACTCAATACAATAAAACTCAGTTAAACTATTTATTCAAAAGTAATAATTTATGAAATTCAAATGGTAATACCTAACATCAAATAATATTAAATAAATATTGTTGTTTAACATCCATCTGTTCTTAAATTGGAAGTTTCAATAATATAATGATGTTATTCATTTTCTTTTGTAGCCAAGCCTTTTAATCAGAAAACCATTTACGCTCTTTTGACCTTTATGTCCATTCTGTCCATTTAATTTTTTTCAGGACCGCAACGGTTATGTAATGGTTAGCGTGTAAGTATTTGTTTCAAAAGACAACTGGCTTCATCCCTTGTAGAACAATCCAATGACATTGAATTTGTTTTTTTTTTCCTTTCACAAATAAAATACTTGTTCGTCCAAAGCCAGGGTAATTTATAAAGACAGGATATGTAGCATGGTTGCCGTTCACCAAATGACAGTCGACTTAAACTTACTGCCTTCAATAATGAACTGGAGTCCATACATACTGTATGGGGAGGCTGTAAAGAGCCCTCAAAATACAAATTGTGAAATTATTCATTAAACACGACCTGATCTATTGAAAAAATGGTGAACAAATAACATTAAATGACTAATACTTATGCTGGTGGACCATAGGTCCTCGATGGTATTGATCACCAGCCCAGTTGTCAGACCTGTCTGACATGAAATTTAACAGTTTTACAGAAATTAGCTGCATATGTTAAAGTTTTTAAGCACTCAAAATATGAAAGTCTTTGAAAGTATCGCACTTGGGGGTTGTCCCTCACAACGGATCTGGCTTCTCATTTGGATTCGTTTGGATTTGAGTACTCCTGTTGATATGTTTGGATCTTGGACTTCCTATGTTATGGTTCTAATGCTACTGACAAGAGGTTACTTATTGAAATGTTTTTATATCGTACCAAAATTCTCCATATTTTTTCAACATTTGTAAAATTTGTATTTTAACAACGACAACCACTGGACTAATATGTCATCATCTGAATATTGCCTCGTGACATAGCTTCTCAAAATTTGTTTCATTTATCGTTACTATGTAGTAATTGATTCTTATCCTGAATATGCATACACAATTTGCCGCTGGTCGTTAATAAAAACCTCCGATCCATCAATTTAGCTTCCTCCAATACATGTAATATAAACATAACACTTCATAAAAAACGTATAAAAATATGCACGATGAGAGTGAAGTTCACGGCAATCTTCTTTGATTTCCTCCAGGTCGTCGTTCCAGAACTACTGATTGTCTATAATTAAAAGCTGCCCCTGCTTGGTATACATTGATTGATTGATTGATTGTTGTTTAACGTCCAGTGGCAAATATTTCATGCATATTCAGGACGTAAACAAGTTAAAAAACAATAAATCGATAAGTAGACTGTGAGCGAGGGACCAGTAAACGGGATGGGGGTGTTTTCTAAACACGGGGCGTATTTAACGTCTCACTCTTGACGGATTTTGAATGTTTACATCCCCCACAATCAGGGACGCCCTACAGGACTAGTGCCTCAAGGACGGAGATACCTAGTGCTTATTCTTTCCCCGGCACAACCTTTGAGAAGGGGAGTTCGAATTTTATACATTCCGCTCGAACTAACGGACGCCCCTTAAGCAGGATTTCTACCTGCAGGCGGAGGAACCGAACGGCCTATTTCTATACCCCGGCCGCCCTCGGGGGGGGGGGGGGGTGCTTGGTATACATGCGTAACGGAAACTGTGGGATGGAATGCCACAAAGAGGATAGGAAAGAGAAACGTAAGAGATATTCATACATCTGCATTCATTGCAATTCGCTCGAGACCTTATAAGAAACGGAAATTTCATTACTGGATTTACCATGTATCATTAGAGTCCAAAAAACGTTCATGTTGGAACTTGGCTATCTGATGGATTAAGCTTGAGATTTTCTAGGAACTGTCGGAATAGTACCGACCAATTTCACGTCATTTTTAAAAATCGCATGGTATGAAAAAATAATAAGCTTTAGTGTAAGAATGAAGGTTAACCTCCAGACAAGTCTTATTTTTTTAAACTTTTATCAAAACAACAGTGAAACACTGCATTTAAAAATATTAACAGAAACAAAAATGAATGACCGAATTTATTTACGGGATTGTGGCTGGAAGATTTTAAACAGAAATTTATTCTTGCAATAGGTGAAATTAAATATTTATTCACAAATCAAATTGAGCGGGTTGCCTCATTCTATTGTTATCCTTATTGATCTTTATAAAACAAAGCATGATTGCAAGTTTTTTTCGTTATAATATAAATTAAAAGGACTCTCGATTTTGTGTTCATGAATTTTTATAATACATATTAAATAATTGATATGTACGATCTTGATCCGCAGTTTAATGTTTCATAACCTCTTTTCGAAATTCATTCCAAAATACGATGCCATCATGAGACCATAATAGATTTATCAATGTTTTTGTCTGAGAAATGACATAAATGATTATTCCTTATCGTGTAATATATATATATATAACAAAAGAAGAAAGATATAAGAGGGTAAATTTCTCTTTCTTAGTAAGAAAGGAAAGAAATGATTGAATCTCCTCACAATGTCTTTACAGCGTACATAGATCTGTACTCTGCTAACAACTTGTGACCCTGTTTATTAAAGTATTATTCAGACTTCTTGAAGCCTTTCTGTACTCTGCTAACGTTAAGGCCCATTTTTGGCCAAAAGAATTTGGCTATAAATTGAAAATTGGCTAATATCAATTATTAATATTTTTTGTATTGAATAATGTCCTAAAAAATCCAACAGAATATTTAGTTTTAATAGTTCTACAATGGTCACATGACACATAGAAAATGCTTTAAATGGGAAATTACTAAGAAATTAATTAATTTGGTGCAATATTTGATAATATTTTGTCGATTTTAATATAGATCGCAAAAATACATCACAACCAAACTTTGCACATTTAAAGATCTATCAAATTTAAATGTTTGGTAAAAATATCTTCGTGGTGTCCTTGTGCGATCATATTCATTTTGAACAAAACACTTCCAAAAATTGAGTATTTTTAACGAAAATGTTAAATTCTTGTCAAAATAGTCAATTATATCCTTTTATTTTATCGAAGTGACGACAAGTACAAGAAAAAAGTTATGAAGTTTTAAAAGACGACTATTAAACAGCATTTTCACAACAACTTATTATTGTGTCACAAAATATTAAATTTGGGCCAAATATGGGGCTTAATTTACCTACTCTTTTTAACTCTTGTTGTTTCAATGTACGATTTAGATTTCTGGATTCTACTTTGTTAAGGAGTTCAATTATGCCTATGACTTTCTATTGCCATCTATGGGTCACAATTTTTTCTCGTATTAAGGCGGTACCCAACTTTGATAAAGTGTCTCAAGAATCTGCCTGTCCTCAAATATTTTACTTGGTGAATGAATCACAGCATGCTAATAAAGTTGCTAACAGTGTAAAACGTATGCTACTTTGAGTACCATGGCTTTGGGGAAAAAGATTTAAAGCTTCATATGGAAAATTGTAGTGGCCAAAATAAAAATAATACAATAATTGGATATGTATGCTTATATAATTAATCTCAAGAATCTAAAGAGCAAGTGAATCATAAATAAAACATAATATGATCAACACAATAA
>JAULBM010109520.1:0-18911 GCA_032357055.1 Geukensia granosissima | reverse complement strand
TCGTGGTTAGTGGGTTTCATGGGGGGGGGGTCGGCCGAACCCCCCCCCTGGCTACGGGTATGATTATATGGAGTAAGTCCCAAATTTTCACTTTCTCTAGAAATCATACGCGATTATCATATGTTTACCTATTTACTTTCACTTTACAAACCGACTTCATGACGTCACAACTTAACCAATCATGGTGGCACGGGAAATTCAAAAACAGCGATTTAAATAGTAAAAAGGGCAGATTCATATTTTTTAATTTGATTCATGACCAATAAGCTTTAATATTTATAACTTTCAAAAAACATGGTCTTCTCCTTTAATATAAATATTATTTCTAATTCATTTCTACAAATGTATATACATTGTAGTTATGTGGAAAAAACAACTGTATTATTTGGTTGATTGATTGTTGGTTGGTTAAAGTCCAGTGGCAAATATTTCATGCATATTCAGGACGACAAGTCTGCAATTATCAATATCGAAAAGGGGGTGGGATGGGACACAGCAGGTCAACGGTTTTTGACTGCCACTGGAAAAGGGGAGTGATGGGTAGGGACCAAAATTTTAGCCTTTTGTAGCAGCATTAGCCTTCTCTTTTTCGAAATATACAAAAGGGGTCTTTTACGTGCAAGGAGCGTGGCACTCTCCAAATACGTCTATTGGATACTAGTTACATGTATCCATCATAATTCCTTGAATTAGTTAATCATAGGGCCATATAATATATTTAACACATAAATGTATAATAGTACACCAAAATGATTTTGCCACGACTTAATTCAAAATATATCGAAAGTCCAGCTACACATGTTTTATATGTTATATATCTTTGGAATTCTAAGTTTGCTGTATTTCATCCAGGAGTCACGCTTCATTATTATAACTAGAATATAATTCAATTATATTTTTTGAAGCTTCATCTCTTTTCTGTCATAAAAACCCCAAAAATAATTATTTTTTATCCTACGAAAATGAAAAGATATTGGGTTAATGTCAGAGAGACTGCACTCCAACCACGAGAAAAGCAGAGGGAATTTAAAAATATAGATGTCTCCAAATGTCTTCTTATCCGAGACCGTTGATATATTGCACCCACAAAATGAAGCAAATTTACAAACTTGAAAAATTAGCATTACACTTATGGGAAAATTTCAAGTTAGAATTAATTTTTAAATCAAGCTTCCGTTGCGACAAAAAATTAAAATTCCAACGATATATATTATGAAACATTTCATTGTGAAACTTTTGATAGAGATTTACTTTTGTCGTGACAAATTGTGTTTGGTTTACTAACATTGACTTACTTGTTGTCCTATATTGTTTTCTGAAAGAAATCATTGTTATGACCTTGTTCCTTATGGGACCGTATTTTGGAATGAAATATCTTGTTTTATACTCTTTCAGGTAACTTGACCTCAATTATTGAGTTATTATTATTATTATTATTATTATTATTATTATTATTATTATTATTATTATTATATTCTGTGGTATAATATCAAGTTCTATTTGTTTTCTTTTGTTGTTGACATTTTGTATGTTTTTAAGTGGGAATTAGAAAGTGATAGTGTTGATTATTCGTTCTGTTTTGTTTTTTCCATTCCTCAGTTCTCCAGTTATCCATGAAACCTACCGAACGGATTTTTATGAACCTGCCGGGATTCTTTGGTACATGTTACTATTGCACTTCCTATAATTGGTTGATCTGATTGAGTTATGGGATCTTCCTTTCCAAAACATTTTACCTAAAACCATAACGTGGAAGCTTTGAATGTAATTCGATGAAACTTTCAAGGATTCTTTTTAACATGGTACAATTTTGCACCTTCTATTCATTTCAGATTTTGAGTGATTTTGGGGTTTCCCACAATAAAACATGTTTTTGCCATGATACTGTAAAAGGTGGGGTCATATCTCCATTGTGAAGCTCATATTCTTTTTAATCCGAGTTATTGCATAGCGTCATTGTGCATCTTCTTATTTTCGTTCCGATCGGAAAAACATTTGGTATCATACACAAAATGGGAGTGGGAAGTACATATAGAGGTATCATTTCGTGAGCTCACTGTCTAACGTTGCTCAAGTTTGACATGGTATTTTCGGTCTTTAAATCTACAGTTAAGTTCTTGCTTTTTCAGCAATTTTTTTTTTCATTAAAACAAAATATAACTTAAAGCTGTAAATATTTGTTCTGCTGCTTTTTAATATTAAGCAAGAATTGTGGAACAAGTGTAGCAAAATTTAAAGGTGTCTTTTGGGGTAAAAAAATCTGCTTCATCTGCCAAGACTTCAACACAATTCAATAACTCTATGGCCCATTTCACACTAGGCTTAAATTAATCCAGATTAACTTAATCTGGAACAACTTAAGCCAGTATATAGGTAACCTGTTGCGTTCACAATAGCGTTTGGGTTGTAGCTTAACTTTATCCGGATTAAAAATTGAAACGTAGAAATTAATAGACCAAAAGTAACGTTACTAATAATGACGCCTGATTTAATCCACATTTTGCGTTCACACTACAGTTTAATCCGGATTTACTTGATCCGGGTTTACTTAATTCGGATTAAGTTAATCCAAATTAAGCCAAAACTAGTGTGAACGCAATGTGACTCAATCCACATTTAGCTGAGTTAATCCAGTTTAACTTTTGTAGTGTGAACAGGCCATATATAGCAAGCTAAGTAAACATTTATTAATGGTAATCCGAATATTGTGATTTATTTCTTGCGTGGAAAGCAATTTCGTTGTTTCAAATTCAGGATATTATAAGGATTTTGTTGGGTGCTGGGCTTAACTTTTCTCGGTTTAAACACCAAACTTTTCACCTTCGTCAAAATAGTAAGATATGTATAGATATCATTACAACATATCAATTAACGCGTCTTATTTGAGAATCTGATTTTGTCAGTGTATGTAGGTACAAGTAATAATCCTCATCAGAGAAAGTTTTTCCGATGTCTATAAAATGACGCATTGCTTGTACTTCATATGGTGATACATAATAATGAAACACCAATGGTCTCTTCTTATCAAATTTCGATGCACCATCTTTATAATATACTGGTCCGGGACATCCAAAGTGACTTTTATTCGCCTGGAATGTCATCTCCGCCATACCGCTTTGTTTACGTTGTAAATTCTCATGTAGTCTATTACACACTAAACATTCAAAGCCAGGTTTTGGCAGACTGTATTCTCTGGTTGTTATCATATGCTTTAGGTATTCGTTCTCAATACCGACGTATTTCCATTTAAGATAAGTGTCATATTCTGTGTCATTCTCATTTAAATTCTTTATATATTGTGCAAGTTTCTCAACAGTTTTGAAATCATTAACTAGAATAGCAGAACGATTGGATGGTAAGAAATCCTGTAAATAAACAACATATTTTAAACAAAAAAAAACCGGCATAACCAATCACGTTTAATAATAACTAACCCAATAAAAATGTTAAAACTTTTTAGCTCACCTGGCCTAAAAGGCCATGTGAGCTTTTCTCATCACTTGGCGTCCGTCGTCCGTTCACAATTAAAAAAATATATTCTCCTCTGAAACCGCTCAGCCTATTTTGACCAAACTTTGGTGGGATGGTTCTTGGGTGGTCCTTTACTAAAATTGTGTCCAATGACCCCGACCTCCAAACAAAATGGCCTCCAGGCTAAACATAGAAAAAAGGGGGATAAACTTGTATAATCTTCTCCTCTGAAACTATTGTGCTAATCTATACCAAACTTTACTGAAAGGATTCTGAGGTGGTTTCCCTCCAGTATTGTGTCTGGCATTTCCAACCTCCAACCAAGATGGCCACCCCAGCCGAACTAAGTGTTAGATAGAACCCTATTGGAAATTTGCATTTTTTTTTATCTTGAACTACTTAGAACCTTATTAAGGTGGAATGATCCTCTGGTTGGTTCCCTTCATAATTATGTCAGATGATTCCACCGCCAACAAAGATGGCCTCCACAGCCGAACATAGTTTTACATAAGGCTCTATAGAAAAATCATGAAAAAATTTATAAGTCTGGAGAATACTTGCTCAAATGGGAACAAACTTTGGTGGAATGATTCATAGTTGGGTCTCTTTCAGAATTTTGTCGATGACCTCACAGCCAACCAAGATGGCCACCCCAGCCAAACTTAGTTTTGAGAAATTTATATAAAAAAACTTCTTGACTGGATCTACTTCCTCCATTGGCACTTTACCTTGTTGAAATGGTCCCAAGGAGAACTTCTATCAGAATTTTGTCTGTTGACCACATAAGCCAACCAAGACAACTTTATTTGATGTGGGACCCTATGGGAAATTCATTATAAAAAATTCTCATCTGAAACTTAACTCCATTGGAACCAATCTTTGGTGAAGTGGTCCCTAGATTGGTTCCTTTCAGAATCAGCTTCCGCCAACCAAGATGGCTGCCTCAGCTGAACTTGCTTGTGCTATTCAAACCATAGTAATTCAAATGGTTTTAATGTAAACTTTTGGAAACTGTATGACAGGTGAGCGATGACAGGCTCATGGGAGCCTCTGGTTTATATTTGGTTCTCTAGATTTTTTCATCTTCTTGTAAAATCTGTCTCTCTTATTTCATCTTGTTTTTTTAATGAAACCCACGATATCTTTAGTTTGAAGCTAAGCTTTTTGTGTGGTAAGGCCTTTTACCCAGTTGATTAAGAGATATCTTAAATTTTAACAGTGTCAAATGATTTAATTCCTTTGTTTTTCTCGTGGTTGGACACGTGCAGTTATGTGTAGGACACACTTTGAGCCTCTTTATAGGGAATATTTAAAAAAAAATCGGAACAATGAAAAAAGTTTTCCACATCATACATAATTAAATTTTTTGCCTAATTTAATTTCTTTTTTCTAAAATGCTATATTGGATAAATATAGTGAAAGCCAAAGATAGGAATTTTGTCATGATCATAAGCGGCAATTAAAAATGACCAATTTTTTTTTTATAAATTGAAGGTAATAAAATGATTAATTATAATCTGTGTGATTTAATACCTTAGGAAATTAACTAAATGTTATAAATCACACGATTTAATGAAATATTTGGGTATATTGTGGTGTATTTTGGTATATTTGGGTGTTTTGGGTATATTTGGGTGTATTTGGGTAAAAAGACGTGCCGGATATTAAGCTCATCATAATAAAGAAAAAGCTCATCATAATAAAGAAAGAGCTCATCATAATAGAGAAAAAGCTCATCATAATAGAGAAAAAGCTCATCATGATAGAGAAAAAGCTCATCATAATAAAGAAAAACCTCATCATAAGGCAGTTACGGCGTTCCATATCATAGCGTTATGTTGAAAGAAAAACCAAATTATATTAATAAAAAAATACTGACACAACCGTAGACCTGGTTGTTGATGTTACAACATTTTAAGCGTTGTGGGTCGACGTAAAGCAAACCCTGAGGGCGGCCGGGGAATCGAAAAAGGCCGTTCGATTTTTCCGCCTGCAGGTAGAATCCCTGCTAAAAGGGCGTCCGTTAGTTCCAGTGGGATGTATAAATACTAGAACTCGCCTTCGCAAAGGTTGAGCCGAAAAAAAGAATAGGCACTAGGTTTCTTTGTAATGAAGGAACTAGTCTGGTGTGGGGTTGTATAAATTCACAAACCATCAGGAGGGAGACGTTAAAGTCCCCGTGTTTACAAAAAATGTCACGTTCTAAGCACGATAAAGATCCTTTTAACAGCTCATTTTGAGTGGTCAGTAGGTGGCAAGTAACAAGGCTAAATTCCCCCTCGATCCAACCCGTAAATATTCCAGTGGCAGTCTAAAAGTAGATACCTTATCGGTCCCCTGCTTACAATCTACATATTGGTTCAATGTATGATAACTTTTCCCCTTCTCTGAATATGGCTGAAATATTGCCCGATGAACGTTAAGCAGCAATCAATCAATCAATCAATCGAAATAAGTCCTTGTTGTAAGAACCTTCCTCACCAGTTGTCTTCTGAGTTGATTTTTTAAAGTTTTCTTTAACAAGACATAATTTTTGTTGGTTGGTTGGTTGTTACTTAACGTCCAGCAAATATTTCATGCATATTCACTACGAGAGGATACTAATTAATGATGATGATTTATTCATGGTTTGTACTAGACCGACACGCCGGATTTTTAACGTGCTAGCTTACGAAAGCAACTGTCCACATGAAGACGGGCCATTTCACCAAGAACATTATTCTGACTCTTGGCCCACCAGTCTGTGCTCTTACTCTTAAATTCTGGTTGCTTAGCGGATAATCAGCAAATATAAATTTAAATATCTTTGGTTTTGCCCAGTCGGGAATCGAACATACGACTCTCCGCATTAGATTAAATAGACATACTATCAACATAAATATTAAATATTAAACCCCTCCCAAGGTGCAAGAAAGTACAATGTCACAATTCTCATGGAAGTATAATACTATATAATACTTCCATGCAATTCTACTGTATGATTCTCAAAAGGTCGACATTCTTGAAAACAAATGTACGCGAACGATAGTATACATTATCAGCAGCTGTTCGTTGTATCGATGATCTGTTATTAACCTTTAACACTTCACAACAAATTCCAGAGGTAATTCTGTTTAGGTATACATACAGATAATAATTAATATTCATTATATAATAAATACATGTGCCAGAACCTTTCATCCTTATCGTGTACTCTAAACAAACATCATCTGCAGTATGATAAATTTTGCCTAAACGAAACAAGAGTCATAAGAATTCTAAGCGTGGTTAAACGATCAATTCTGAGATAAGTTGAAACCATTAAAAACAAAGATACATTTCTATATTATTATCCCAGCATGACAAATTATTAACTCGTGCCGTGATGAAAGCATAAGACGATTCAGATAGGTCAAAATTATAATAAAGCATGAAACAAAAACTATAAATATTTTATTTCTTAGTAAAAGTTGTTTTTAAATAACTGTATTACCTCATCAAATGAAGTAAAATTTACTTTTTGCATCTTGAATGAATTTTAAAATACAATTAAAATGGATCCCATTCTTGTATATTGGCATTCAATTCAGTTTCGTCAACCTTGAGTAATAAAATTTTAACGCTTATTGTAACTACGAACCCAGTTACAGATATGGGCTTATGGTACAAATGAAGTCCAGTCAAGCAATGTTGTACATACCTTACAGATTTTGGAAACCGTTTAACTTTTTTCAAGCTGGTTAATTCATGAAATTTTGCTGGTTCCGCCGAAATCGCGCATCGCTTAATCCTATCGCGGGACATTGCCAAGCGCTTCTTAATTGGTGGGGACACTGGTTTAAGGACGGATCTGTATTTATCTAACTCATTTTGTAAAGTTTTAATCAAAGCATCCTTTTCGTCTAATTCAGATTCCAATTCATCAATCAGTTGATCTCTTTGTTTCAGTTCTTCAATTTTTTCACTCAGACAACTTTGTAATTCTCTTAATGTTCCCATTTTAAATTCCTTTAAAAGAACTTCCTAACTTAAACACTCACAAAATTACCATACGCAAAGTTGTGCTCACAAAATTCTCGGTCCTCTTGAAACCATACGCAATCTCCGAAGTACTCCCGTCGAGTTCTATGAAACTGACACAACATTTATTAATTTTCAAAATTAGTCGAATAATGTTACTTATTGTTACATAACTTCCTTAATAACTTTGCACATTTCATAAGATAATGATTACCCTAAGGTATTTGAATATAGAATTGGTCCAAGCGTTTGATTGAGTTAGACAATGGACCAAGCGTTTGATTGAATTAGACATAATCCGCCATGTTGCATAAAGCGTTTCTCCATCGATATTCACTCTAACTTAAATTTCATGTCCGAAATGAAATTGAGTGGATTAATATTCTGTCCGATTCTATTATAATTAAGAAATCAAACTGTATTGTAATAATTAGAAAATCAAGTATTCTCTTAATAAATGTCGAAAGCTCTTCTTCAAATTTTCTTTGGAAGATTAATTAAACCACATCACTGAATGTTAGCGGAAATCATCGCCTCATAGTTTTGATAACACAATCTGCAAGATTGTTCTTAGTGGCATTTAATGTTAGCTTTATGTATACATACACAAATGTTCTTCTCGACCTCATTAATGGACATTCTTGTCTTTGATTGCAAAATTAGTTTCCAAATATTAAAGAAATGTGCTGGCATGATTTTAACATAAACGTAACATCTTTTGACCAAACACTTATTTAATCCAGGATAGAAACTGTTTAATAAAGCAAAGTGCCATATAAAATTGTCCGCAATACAAAAAGAATTTTAATCATGCACTAGGTGAAAATGCCACAAATTCCTAAAATCAGTTATTTAGATCTTCTAGCTGTCAAAAATATTGCTAAAACCAGAGAACTTCAGAAAAAATCATTAGCCATCAATCAATTAATTAGTCAATATAAAGAATCTTCTAAGGAACAGATTTTGCTGTATCCCCCTTACAATGACTCGGTTCAAAGCATTTTAAGTCGACTTAATGAATCCTAATCACTAAAAATTTTAGATAAGAATGTCAATATCTTTCAGTCATACCTTTTTAATGATTCTTTCAGGCAAAATGCATAGTATGTATTAAACATGCTCATGTGTTTTTCAGAACAAAACGTAAAAATAACTTAATTTTGTTTTTAAATTAGATTGCAGGAGATCATTTAGAGATAAGCAATTTCCAACTCATGATAAGGATCATATTAAAAGAGAATTAGTTTTGTCTTCCTTCATCACAAAAATACACAGAAAACGGAAGACACCTGTCAGCAGTTATCTGGGTCTACCTGAGCATTTCTTATCAATCATACCCCCTATTATTAAGCCACGTGTTGATCAAGCAACGAGTTAGAGTGTGGGAAAAAAGCCCCAAGAAAAATACGCTTCGCTCTTATTTATTACAATGTGATAATTTATCATAACACCAACCTTAATTTTTCTTGCTATAGTTCCAGTTTTTATGAAATTGAATTTGTTCTTGTTGGAAAAATAACCACATTTATAAATAAATTATAATGGTTAAATCAAATCCTTCAATAATGAACCGGAGTCCATACCATAACTGAAACTGTAAAAGACCTCCAAAATTCAAATGTGAAACTATTCATAAAACACGACAATCGAAATAATCTAATGGTGAACAAATAACAATAAATGACTAATAAACAACGACAACCTCTGGACTACAGTTTCCTGGCTTAGGACAGGCACTTTAATTTTTTTTATGGCGGGGATAAACCAGTTTGTAAGCTCTCAACTCTCCCCCTTCTGGGACAATGGTGTCACAATTCAGCATTAAAAAAATATAAAAATAGGTTGACATTAATTTAGCATTTGAGATCAAACTGAAAACCGACCAAAATCGACCTTAACTGAGTACTCGCAGTTGCTTTCTGCTAGTTCAAAACCCCAAAGCAACCGATCAGGAAACCAAGTTTTCCTTTACTACGGTGTTAATAAAACACGTCCAACTGAATTTAGTATTTAAATATCATTACAAGTCAAAGAAAACAAGGGTTGTGCAAATACCAATAAAAAAATATATAGATTGGAGGAAGTATAAAATTTTATAACAAATATAAACTCTTTGATTTCTGTATACCTCACTTCAAGGAATGCCTTATTAAAAAGGAAAAGGTGTTATCATTTTTTAATCTCAGTAAAATATGGCAAAAAGATATCTGTTTGGTGAGTCTTAACAGAAACTATTTTTCTTTATATTCTTTTCAATGGTAAATAAACCTGAAACAAGGGAAAAGCCTCTATGGGATTTACAATGTAAAAGAGAGATAACTTTCTTGGTAGGGTTAAAGCCCTGTAGAATGCCCATAAAGTAATATATTAGGTAAAATGCAATTGCAAACTTTATTTCTAATTCAATGCAAAAACTAATACAAGTAAATGATTGATATCATTCCTAGTGTCTGGTGAGGGAAGCACTTTTATTTTTATAGTTTATTGTATGACTCACTGAGTTCTTTTTCTTGACAAAAAGAATAGTACAATATTCCTCAGATAAAGGTTTGAAAATTTCAAAAAGCTATTCTATGGAGACTATAATTCCATATTCAGCTATAAAACAAGAAAGCCAATTTTAGTACCAATAAAAACCATATTTAATGATTATAGAGGGTAGTACAGGGTTATTTTCGTGCAGAGTTTTTGTCGTTTTTTTATTTCACGTGTTGCCCTGCTTGGGGTTCATTATACGTCGTGTTTCGTGTTAATTGACCAAGTCGAAAACTAATTTTCCGTTCGTCGTGAACTGGCATTTAGTTTAAATTTCCGCGCTTTATTCACCACGTTTATCCGTAAATATTGGGAATGTGATATCCCGTGTTTCATAAGACTGTTTAATTATTTATTATGCTTTGGACTGTATGGCCGCTTAGATTTTTCTTCTGTATGGAACCCATCAACATAGAATACAAAACTCTACAAGAAGCAAACATGCTTAAAACTTGCACTGTTTCTTTTTTCTGAATAAATATATACCCGGCTGGATTGCTTTCAATAAAGATCTGCAATACATATGTTCAAAAGCACAATTACTTGTCGTGTTGTAATATGCTCTCCTTAAAATCGGGTTTCTGTTAGATTCAATTTATAGATAAAATACAACTTCATTATGTACATTGTCTGGTATACAATAACACGGTATAAGCAGTTGAAAAAATAATTCAATTTCAATCCATTTGCGTCTGATATTTCGAACCAACTTTCAGTAGCCAGAACAAAAAATTTTCAGAGGAAGCGTGCCAATTTTGTGGTTTGTTTGGTTGATGCTTCCTAAACTCCTTGATGATTTGTTTATATCAGATTCATCAGAAAATTTCAAGGTGGTGAAAGCTGAACCGTCTTACTATGCAATACACGCAGTTAATCAATTCACAATGAGAAGATCTTAATTAAAAGGAAAGTTTCAACAGATTCAGACTTATTTTCTATTTTAAACAATGAAACGACGTTAGTCAGTTTAAATTAAAATGAAAATTGTAAACTCGAGTGTCCTCGATCCCCAAAACAGAACGATGTCACACCTTAGGAATATCAGATTTAGGGTAGAGATTCTCCCCCGAAAAAGAAATAAATGGAATTCTGAAAATGGCATAAAATTCATACCTATTAACCAAAATTTTCCTGTATTGACAATTGTTAATATGTTTTACAAGATGTTATACATGTAAGTCTGATGACGTGATGGGATGGTACATGTTCATTAGACAATTATCCAGCCAACCAAAATAACGAACTCCATCCAATGAGTATTTTGTCATATTTAATCAGCTATAATATATATACTGGAAAAAGGCATAAGAAAAGAATCGCACAGTAGGCAGATGTTTAATTTACCGTGAAACATGTTGTAAATTGACCTGAACATTCTATCTTTAGATTGCTAATTTACCAACACACTATGATGTAGTATTTACTATCATAAGAAGAAGTACATCAAAATGCGAATCGTGCGTGATTGTATCATACAAAAGGGTGCATTCGACTTGCTACTCATGTGAAAAGGTCTCTACGGATACTCCGACTTTCTCCACCAAGATAACTGACCGCCGCGATATGATTAAAATATTGTTGAAAATAATATATCATAGTTTACGTCAAACACCATTTTGGTTTTGTAGATTATACCCATAGTTTATATTCACCTCTTATTTCTGTTTCAAATGTAATGATCTGTGTAATTACCTATCTAGAGGAGAATATACAGGGAAAACAAGACGACAACATCACTTCGAATTTAATCTAAATAGCACTGGAATTTAATTTTTATTTATGTTGCACCCATCAATATGACTTAATTGTTTATACGCTTATAGAAATGCTTACTTGACTTGACTTAGTATCAAATCAGTGCATAACAATGGGCTGTCAGAAGAACCCTTCTCAAACATGCGTCTCAAATGTGTTTGGGCGAGATGTAAATATTCTCATCCAAAGTTCATAGAATGGTACGTGTTTGACATTATGCTCTTAATGAAAAATAACATTTTAACTAGTTTAATTTCCCGCACCCTACTCAACTGTCACAATTTGGCATCTTCAATTTGGCATCTACTAATTGCAAAACAACGCATAACCCATTCCCTTTGTTACCTTGCTCTTAAGGATTTTATCACATCATGGTATTTCTTCAATAGAATAAACTCCCTTGGGCTAATGGTAGCATGCTCTCTGGTGTTTCTTCGTATGTTCAATTCAGGGCCGGGGTAAACCAAATGAAACTTTTATTTGTTGTTACTATGTTAAGAACGCTTTATTCCGGAGTAGGACCAATGATTTGTCGCTCGATGACAAAATAAAATGGACGGGCAGGAAGACATGTCTACCCATGGGCTTTTGTCTTGAGATCCTGTACGTTAAATCAGGTTTAGCTAGACCAAGAGGTTATAAACTTTTTACGAAATGGACCTAAATAACCTCTTTCTACAAGAATTGACCGTAATGAGCGTGGCAGAGTCATTTATGATACTCTTTCTTCTTATTTTAAAAATGGCGCAAGAGAGAAAAGTCGGTAAAAATCTCTTGATGCTTTCCAATACATGGTAAATATCCGGACTGCACACCTCGAAAACAATTCGAAAAATAAAAATAAAGTCTCTTCAATTTCTAGAATAAGAGCTTAACTTCGAAAACTCGGGCCTCGGTTCGTTTTCGAACCGATGATAAAGCCGCCAACAATGAGATCGTGGTCTGTCGTAAATACTACATGAAGGTACTTAAGAAGGTTATATTTAATTCTTTTACCTTCCAAGCCATGCACTCAAAAGAGAGTCAAATAGCAGCCAGACACATTACTTTCACAGATACATGTAAGCATAAGGCCATTGCTGAACATGTTAAAATCCTTACCATGTATTGGTTGCCTAAACTACATAAAAGTTAATAAGATCTGTTTAATGTTAGCGTCCATTAAGTGTACTTCTACTAAACTTTCTGTCCTTTTGACTAGTGTTCTATCTTAATTGAAAGAACTTCTCATGAATTTCTGTAACAAAGCTTTTGAACATAATGAAATAAACTATTTTTGGAGTGTACAAAATTACAGTACTGGAGGTTTTGGATAAATTACAGGCTTTCAAAAAAAAAATTTTGAAACTGTATATAGTAATGATTTCTATACTCTTTATACTACACTTCCACATTATCTTATTTAACAGAAATTCTCATATTTAAGTGAATGGTGTTTCGATAAAACAAATTATGAGTGCATTAGCTGTAGTAGAAAAAGGTCATTTTAATCTGACGAAAAAAAATATGAAATATATACTTAATGTAATGATTGGTTCTGTTTTTTTTCTTCTCGATTACATTTTTATCAGTTTCGGCAATAAAATTTATTAACAGTCGTAGGAATTCCAATAGAACAAATTGTGCTCCTTTAATAGCAGTTTATTTTCCTTACTTTTATGAATCTCAGTTTATGTCCAAACTTCACAATGAACCTTCTTCATCTGATTTGATAGACAAATTTAACAATACCTACTGCTACCTTGGTGATATCTTCCCCGTTAATAATTCAGATTTCTACAAATACACTACCGAGATTAATCCAAAAGAATAAACCTGAACTAAAGCCAATGACAATAGCCTCGAATGCCCGTTTCTTGACTTGGTGTGTATATTTCTCAAGTTATAATTTCCACCAAAAGAGGGATGATTTCTCATTCCCAATTGTTAATTCCCCTTCTTTGATGGGGACGTTCCGTTTGGCTCCTTCATACAGTGTATATATTTTTCAGCTTGTGCTTTATGCCCGTGTTAGTAGCAACGTTTCAGATTTTAATGAACCTAAACTCTTTATAACTAAAACAAATTATTGAGGGATTTCGTTACCACAAACTGATTAAAACTTTTACTAAGTTCATTCTTTCATAAATATAAAGATTTGGTTTCAAAATATGGATGTACTTATAATAATCTTACGAAACATGGGTTATCACATCCTACTTTTTATTGAAAAGAGGTAAATAAAGCTCGGAAATTAAAACAAAAGCCACGTGGTTTTAAAATTCATCTTTTTAAACTTATTCGTTATGGATATCGTCACAGTATTATTATTAAATTTTTGTAATTATTGGTACTAATATTGACTTTATTGTTAATAGCTTAATTCGATATTAAACAGTTTTTATTTGTTGACACCATTGTAAAGGAAAACTTGTTTCCCTGATCGGTTGATTTAAGGTTTTGAACTAGCAGTACTCTATCATGTATTAGTTTTAATGAATTCAATACCTCAAGTGTTAAATCCTTTGCAACCGATTTTATAGTTTTTTTCATTGCGGTTTTATCACACCAAAGTCGCAGGTTAGGTGAGAGTTAAGCGCTTACCAGCCGGTTTAACCCCTCCACATACTAAATGTGCCTGTCTAAAGCCAAGAACCTGTAGTTCAATGGTTTTCGTTGTTTAATTAGTCATTAACTGTTATTTGTTCACCATTTTCTTCATACACTGAGAAAAATAAATGGTAAAATTTACTACTTTTATTAGTAAATTTTACTGTCCATTCAAACACTGATAAAGTAGTAAATTTACTATACCAACAGTAAACTTTTACTGACCAAAATAGTAAAATCTACTAACTAATTGGTAAAATTTATTGGCCATTTTAGTAAATGCTACTAGCCCAATCCCATTTTTTTACCAAATATCATAGTAAATTTCACTATCTTTGTTGTAAATAACCGTTAGAATTACTAGTTCCATTAGTAAAATAACCATTTTGTCAGTAAAATTCACCATCTTTTTTGTAAGGTTACCAGTATTGAAGTTAACGGAAGCAATACCACGAAAGGATTCTCTCTCTTTCAGGAACTCAAACAGATGCCTTTAAAAGCAAACATATCAATATTGAAAAACTCAATAAATGAAAGGGGAAACTTCATGAACCCATGAAAACATCTATAATAAAAATGAATCTTCAACATGAGGATTTCACACCTATCATCAATCCAAATGGCCACTATAAACTGAAAATTATCTTAGACTTCCTGTTTCCAGTCTTTGACATTTCACTGAGAGCATAGTTTTACTTCACTCTATCCTTACAAGCAACACAAGTACAGAACAAAGAAGGATGGTATGGATCTAAGAAATAATTATAATGACATATCAAATGAATTTATTTAGCTACATTTAATTTCATTTTCAACAATAAATGTACAATAACAAACTTATAAAGATTATATAAACAGTATTAAAACTAAAACAAATATATCGATGCATGAGGTAATATGAACACTAAAACAATTCAATGCAGTATGATTGAAATACATTTATAAAATGTGGATAAATATGTATTAACAATTACAGATATTTGTAAGAAAAATAACAACCCTTGATACTATGACAAATTTAGCAATGTACCAAATGTAATTGAAATTATAAAGTTTTGTTGCCTTTGACAATGCTATTATTCATGGGCCATGAATATCTCAGTAGAGGTGAAACTGGTTGGAGTGAACAGTGCAATTGATGTGTGATATTGATGTCATATTTCTATCTGTGGACTTCATTAAGAGAGCATTTTCAATTCCTTATCTTTCATATCATGTGATTTGAGTGGCTAAACAAATTTAGCCATGTGAGCTAAAATAGCATTACTCACAGCATAAAGGATTAAAAATATAATAACAATAAAATAAGTTTTACACAAAATATTGATGAAAAATGCCTTTAAAAAATGTTGAGTTCACCCAGCCTAATCTAGTGACTACAGGATAAACACCTGGTCAAAAAGACAGCAGAGGGATTTTCTCAACATATATTTGAAGTTAACTTTAAATTATTACTTAATTTTCAAATTTGTTTTGTCTTATATTCGATATACTATTGAGATATAAAGGTCGACAAAATTATGAAATCTACTATTTACATTCACCTTAACTATTCCAAAAATGGAAAATATTACACCCTAAGGCTGGTATATATAGAAAGAAACTCAAAATTAAAGAAACATTGACTTGACAAAATATAAGACCAAATATACATGTACCTGCCCTATCTTTGTAAGAGAGAGTTGGGGCTTATAATAAAATGGTCATTCATGACAAAATTCACAAAATAAATTTTATCTACTTTTGACTTTCTCTCTATTAAGTTCAGTTATGAATGAAACAATCTTTTTGTCTATATTGCCCCCATCGTTTAGGCTTAACACAACATTTTGTACAAATAACAGAGTTTTTTCCATTGGTGTTGGATATACCAAGTTGAAGCATAAATAGCTAATATGAATCCTGTAAACAGTTCTATAAAAGTGTCACATGAAAATAGGAGGGTTCCATCCGCATTCGAAGTTCGAATTCATCTGTATTAGTTGTGAGAATCTTGTCCTTAACCATAAGTAGCACTGATTCCCCTGTCTTACCTACGGCCTTAAACATAAAACTTTCTCAATCTTTTCCTTCATTAGGGTTGAAATTCTCAGTATTGCAGCACAGTGATGGAAGTCTGTAAATATACAAGAAGTAGATATTCGAATGTTCTGAATTTAAAATATCTGTTTTTCAAAAAAAAATAAAATAAAAATAAAAAAAAAACTGGCATATTTGTTAGATCTAATAAAATGTATTCTATAGTAACACCTATTTTTCAATGTTCTCTAAAGATATTTTGTGAAACAGAATATTACATTACTGGTAATTTACTTCCATTGTTAACACAATTATTCTATCCATACCCGTCTGCTGTTATAAAATAAAATTCATGGCAAAAATGTTGGGAGTTGTTTGGTATGCAACTGCAACAGTTGTTAACATTCAATGTAATCCCCAAGATACCATTTCATTTTACTGTATAATTCAATTTGGTATGAATACATATTTCATGTAACATAAAAATACATACATTTCCTTTGAGCAGAACAATGCTGTACTGCTCATAGACTTCTTTTTGGTACTCGGTCATTTTCTGTTACATAGGCTGTTTACTGCCTCAAAGTAGACACCCAGGCCATCACAGACTGTTTATCCAGGAACTTTGTAATAGTATTTGGCCCAAGTCTTTTAAACTCCAAACAACTGTCAAATAAAAGAGTTTACGTATTACTGAAATATTTAATTAAGCCAATAAAATAAAATAATATGTATTGTTCCTGTCATCTCTTTGAAAACAATATGGTTAGTAGATCAGATTTTTTTTTTCTCAATAAATTCAGAAAATGCAAACTGGAACGGTCCGAGTTATTACTGCCAGGTCCAACCTAAATAGGATAAAATTACCACGATCGAATGTGAATGACATGAATGTTTGAGTTTGTCATTGGCGGATAAATCGGGGGGAGGGCGTCCGAAGTATAGGAAACCCTAAATTTTGTAGAAAATTTGTAATAATAACATAAATCATACATAAATATTGCTTAAACTTAACAAAAATGCCAATTCATCACTGGGCAACCCCGATTTATCATAACTCCTTTTTAAATCTTGATTCAAATAACACGTAGATCCGCTTTTGTTTTGTGGATATTAATTAAATTATAGTTGAAACACAACCTAATAAATATTTTAAATAAATTAAAATTTACTCACCACAGCCATCAGGATAAAGATGAAAAACGTCTGGCTTTTGCAACAGTGCGAGTGAGAGTGCTGACCACGCCGTTTTCTTTGTCTGATAAGACCGCGCGAAAATAAAAATACTAGGAAACACATGTGATGCTGGTAATATGATACACAGATTACTATTCACATCGTCATTATCAGATTTACTACATCTTATCAGGGCAGTTACTACCAAAAGTAGTAAAAATTACTAATTGTTTTTCTCAAAATTTATAAATTTCTAGTTACATTCATGAAACAAATGAAACATATAATTAATGACCTTAATATGAACGCAGATCTGCCTAATGTAAAGAATTACAATCCTGGAATTTTAAAAATATCAATATTGGAAAGATAATCAAGGATATAAATTGTATCTTTCCAACTTACATTCTCGTATCCGAAAAAACTCAAATCACGACCTAAAAGCACTAGCGAAAAACTCGTAATACAATTAAAGAAATGTGGAATATATGTCAAAAAGACACGATCCACTATAACAAATGTACAAAAGCTAAATTACGTGTACAGTGCTTTTCTGGATTTACCTTTATAATCGGACATGGTAGGGGCCACAAATATACAGAGTAGTCAAATTTTATAAATTTCTAGTTACATTCATGAACCAAAAAATATATACAATTCATGAAATAATGAACGACGAGAAGCCAATATAATATATAATATTGTGTTTGATGTTCATGTAAATCAATTGAACGATTTACGAGTAGATGCGATAACAAGGTATGTGGACAGACAGAAGCTCTTAGAAAGGGATGATATATAGGAAGCGTGACCTTTGTCGGACTCCGAATTATGCAGGGTTTGTATATGATGAAGCCATGATTAGAAATTAATAGGCTTTATTAATATACTCCAAAATACGGCCATTGTTCAATTTAATTGAGTGTTTATTTATTTTTTTTAATTCAACAATCAATATTTGTATCTTTCTAGTTAACTTATCACGTTTATAAATAAGAAGCCCTTAATGATATTTAATTAGTAGTGTATACATATAGAATGTAGGGCATTTTTTACTGACTTTATCACGGAAAAAATTGAGCGAGCCCGTAGGACGAACTGAATATTTTATCATGATCAAGTCAGTACAAGATAACTTTTTATCGGTACTTTAAATAAAAATACATTCTCGACATGAAAATGTCACATTTTAAATCATTTAACTTGGCTAGGCTAACAAGGCTGCTTGATAAAGGAATTAGGTATCGACAGTTCACTTGGCAACCCAACATATACCCCAACGACACTTAACAAAGAGGAAATCCTTGACAATCATCGGTCAGTTTTGTCTTCTTTTGGAATTTCAACTAAAAAGGAGGAATTCGATC
>JAULBM010109410.1:0-18912 GCA_032357055.1 Geukensia granosissima | reverse complement strand
TGTTGGCCATGGTCTTGTCTGTCCTCGACTTAACGATTTCTGTCTGCCCCTTTGGTATCTTCGAATTCCTTTTAATAGAATTTGGCTAAGAAATGGAAAGTAATGAAAAGTGGCCAATATCTATTATTTGTAATCGATTGTCTTGAAAAATGTCTATAAAAAGAAAATACAACAGTTTTTGTTAGTTTAATTGGTTCTACAACGGTCACAAGACATTTAGAAACTCCTTAAAATTTGAATGTTATGAGAACTACCTGATTTGATAAAATCTTGTTCATTTTAATTTACATCGCACAAAAACATAAAACCAAAATTTGCACAATTAAAGATCTATTATGAACAAATGTTTAGTTCAAATATGTTCGAGACGTTTTGTTCGCTTAAATCTTTTTTGGACAAAACACCAAAAAAGTTGGTAAAATGTTATATTTTTGTCAAAATAGTCAAATGGGTTCTGTCGTTTTGTCGAAATGATGAAAATTATACAAGAATAAGTAATAAATTATTTAAAGAGGATAATAAATCGGAATTTTCGCAGCAACTTATTGTTGTGTTTCAAAATCTTAAATTTGTTTTGTACCGTACCTACTTCTTTGCATCCTTGTATCGAATGTACATCTCTAAATACAAAATTACCAATATTAAAAAAGACATTCCATTCAATAACCACCGTTCCATTGCCGTTTTCGATTGAATTTGGTAGCTGATTCTAACGATAGCAAGGGTTTTAGGGTGATAACTCTGTAATGAAAAAACTGAATGAAATCAAATTAATCAAATTAAAAGCTGAAATGTATTATTCTAGTTTATTCATAGCATTACAGGTTAAAATATTTTAAGGGCGTTAGGGAATTTGAACTATCATCTTGTCTCCATTTTATTTGGGTGAATTATAATGAAATCAAACCTGACAGGGAAATTTAAATAAACTTAAACGAAAAATATCCAATATCAGAAAATGGCGGTATAACCTTCATGTATTAAAATCAGCTTTAGAATTGCTTTAATTTTCTTTACTAAAATGTCCCTGTAAAAAGTGACACTAAAAGTTGATGATCGTGTACTTTGTTATATTCCTGTTTCAAAATAACTATACGGGATTGTGGTGTTTACTGGTCGGAGATTCTTGTTAAGTATACAAAAACAGTACCACCTGGATAAAATATTCGGTAAACCCTTGATCAATTTTTCATGACGTAAAAGAACTTGCAAGTTTTTAGTGTGTACTATGTTTGTCTTTCGTTTCTTTTCTGTTAGCCAGGGTCCTGTCTGTATTCTGGTTTAACGGTTTTTGTCTGCCCCTTTGGTATCTTCGAATTATTGTGATACATGTAAGAGCAGAAGATTCGCAACGGTTATAAAAATTTCAGCCATTTAAACGATTAAAGTAATTTGATGCTTCCATTATTGTGTAATTCGCATATCCAGAACCCAGGCATACAATCCCCTATTTGTATTACATAATTATTAAAGAGTTTTAGAACTATTTGTGGCATACTAATGGACGTTATATGTAATCTTTGGATGGAAAGTATATTTGTCTTCTGTTCGGATAGTCAAGATTTAATATCCTATACAAATAAAGTGAAAGTAGCTGTCTCTGAAAATACTATCATTAAAATTATTCTTAATTCATGTACAGATAAAACTTAATGCAACTAGTAAATAAAGTACAAATAACGAATCAAAAGTTCAAAAGAAGCGGATACAGTATTAAAACATTGGCTAAGTCAATTTGCTACGGACTTTTTAATTGGGTGCTTTTAATGCAAACACAAACATAAGTTAAGTGCCGTAAAACGTCATCAATTTGATTATATTGACCTTTTGGTCTTGTTCACTCGGTTTTATAACATAAACCTATAACCTACTTCTGGGAGGTTACTTATTTCTAATAAAATTTATTAGAACGACCTTGTCGGGTAAAAACACAACTCTAATATATTTTAAGTACACATACCCAAACACCTGGTTGTAATAAAAGGCTGTATTTATTTTTCACATTTCTTTGAGATATAATTGGTTGTGTCTTGTCTCATTGTGACTGTTTTATGAGATTTATTGGTTATTGAACTGGGAGAACTCGACTTCTTTTAACGTACGTACCTTTTATCTATACACATATATAAGAAAGATATAGCGCCATTTCTTGTTTTACTGTGTTGAAATTAACCATAATGCATTACCATACACAGGGGTCTATTTTATGTCATAATTAAAAGTAATCATAAAATTGTTGAATAAAAACTATTATACAAAAGTAGAATTGCAAAGTATAAAATGACGCAGTGTAAATGACACCTACACAAAAGTTTCCTGTTCCACATGGTATAGTCAAAGCTAAAGTATTTGACAAATGAATCGGTATCTAATTCCCTATTGTTAATTTTCTCTTCCTTGATAGGACGTCCCTTTGACTCCTGCATACGGTGCTTGTACGTTTTACCCGTTTATGCAGCGGCGTTTTTGATTTTAAGGATCGTAGTCTTTGAAATTTCGTAACCATTAGTCAAACGTTTACGAAATTCAATACAAAAAATAAGGATTTGCTTTTTATGTTTAGCTGAACTTGTAGAAAATGGATAAATAAAACGGAATATCACACCCAAACCTTTATGGAAATATGGAAAATAAAGTCATTGGGATTTAAATGAAGATGTACATAAAACCTTTAAAAACTTTTTCAGATCTTGAAATATTGTGTTCGTTAGTATCAACATTGGCTATGTTCAATAGTTAACATCAAAAATATTTTCACTCGTTACTTCTCCGATATTCTGCCGATACTTTATAATTTTGGCACTTGCACACAATCTTGTTTTCTTTAGCTGTTACTGATAATTTATACTAAATCCTGTCGGACGTGTTTTGATTGGTGTCCTAGCTTATGAAAACTAGGTTTTTATCAACTCTGTTTGGATATTGAACAAGTTGTCAGAAACAGTGCTTACATGGTTACATCTTGTTATATCTTGTTAAATTGTTATTGTCTGCATAATATGTATCAACTTCAAAAAATATAATCTTATGCAGTTGGTTTTTATAGTTATTTTTTATAACGTTTTGTCACAATACTGTGTTAGGTTAGGGGTTTGAGTACTTTCAAACATGTTTAACCCCGCCCATACTCTATGTATCTTTCCCAAGCCATGAACCTGTAAAGTGGATGTCATTCTTTTTATGTTTTAATGTTACTTGTTTTACATTGTATACTTATCTGGCATATCGTTGTTACATATGCACCACTCTTTATTTTTGGTGGCCATAGGTGTGGATATATGACAATTATATTTGAAGGCCTTAGGAGTAGACGTTTGTTATTTACACATTAATTTTCCAAGATATGAATGTAAAAGGAATTCGGAGATACCAAAGGGTAGACAGAAATCGTAAGTCGGAAGACAGACAAGACCATGACCAACAAAATGAAACGAAAGACAAATATAGAACATACAACACTACACTGAAAACTAAAGCTGGAGTAAGTACTTTAAAGTTTTCATTAATTACATGTTCTTGGCACCAATGTCATTGACCTTGTGCTTACCATGCATGACATTGCCTAACAAATAAAAAATCAAAATATAATTCCCATTTCAATTGCATTTTTGCTACGAAACATGATATTCATCATCCAACTTGTATGTGCTAAGAATCTTTGGGATAGTAATTTTTACTGGGCATAGGCTTTATTTTCCTGATTGTTACATAATATTTATTTTTCTTATACTTTTTACGCCAAAGATATTAAAGTTACCTTTTCTCGTTAATATTTACCTCTAAATACGCCATTGATTGACTTGAATTTTATGACAAATATTTCCGAAAGACCATCCTCCTATGCAGGTGAGGTTTTGCAAACCTCTGACTTCATCCCTTGTATTTTGCTGTTCACACAAAAAAAAAACTCGTTGGACACTGTTCTCCTAAAGAAACAGCAATGAAACACGGCCAATGTTTAATGGACAAAACATCATTCTCTGCAATCAGCCATATGATTACTACGATAACAGTCGTTCACATTTGCTAGTAATATGACGTCAGATTACGGTCATACGCTAGATGGAGACAACATTTACCACTAAATGTGAATGATTTATATAAAGGGGTTTGAGAGAGCAGAGGTGGACTCAAAACTCTGACTTACGAGGATGGGATATACAGACAACACTTAAAAAACTCCAAGTAAACTCAAGTGAAACTAAACAAAGTCGATTAACTAAATTTGCGATGTATACACTCTCTTTCGTAAGGATTCAATATTTTGTTATTAAATTACTTGTCTGAATTGTCTATAAAATTATAGCGAATAAATTAAAAAATATTTAGGAAACAACACTTTAGGATAGAATAGTCTACTGATTGAACACACGACGTATGGCTCCAGACAGTTTTAGTACGAGTGTACCCATGTTTAAATGAATATGGTGATTTTTATATGCTATAAGTACATTTCAAGAAGTAACTTCTCATCAGTGGCATAAGAACGAAGCCAAAAGAAGTCCGATATCCAAATATAGTATAAAAAGCAAATTAAATGAAATCGAAAAAAGAAGCACAAGGCAACATTAGGGAAAAATACTATATGCAAAACGATTCGAAAGGCTGTCTGTATTGCCATTGCTCAAGAATTAAAACAAATGCAGCAAATTCACCAAACATTATTTCATTAGAGAAGCCTGACAACTTGGCTGGTGAAAACCCTCGGGGACCTCTGGTACATCAGCAGAAGCGATGACCTATGGTTTCAAAATACAAGTTTAACAGTGTTTGGTGGTGTATTTTTATATGCTATAAGTACATTTTAATCCGTTTTTCGGTTATTTTCTCGTTCTTTTTCGACAATAACTTGAACAATTAATTGAAAAAAAAATTCACAAACAACTGTTTTATTTTTCAAATTATATACAACTTGTTTTATAAATGTTTATATAAGTTTAAAGGAGTAGGTTCGGTATGGCCCAATTTTGGCCCCAAAATGAAACAACCCGAGAGCGAAGATATATTGCACTTTTTACAAAATGTAATGTCATATTTGGTTGATTCAATCAGATTTTGTCAAAACATATTCCTACCAGGATGTTCCAATAGCTTGACCTTGGTCTAAAATTGTAAATTTTAACAAATTTGTTAAAAATTGCATTATTTTATCTAGTTTTTAGCCCTGATAGTACTGGCCACATCCACGTTCAGACTAAATTTTTTTAACATGCTATGTATATTTGTTAGTAACATCATATATGTAAATATTTTGAATGAACAAGAATGTGGCCATTATTAATTTCAAAGAAAACCGTATAAAATTCCACCAAGATAGTGAAAGTTTCAATACATTTTAAATAATTCTCATGTTTATGACGTCATGAGTAAGTACATATGCACTTAAATGCAAAATGATGTCTGATTATTTGAAAAGCAACAGCTGTACTGGTCTTATGATGCTGCAGGGTATGTTGTGTCAGTATTTAAAATTCCCTTAATTTTTAGGGTCAAAAATGGGTCTTGCCGAACCCACCCCAAATTTACATATGAACTGTAAATTCAGCTGAAACAATGACAAAATACAATTCGGAATATGTGACAAAAGTAATATTAACATTGTAATTTTGGTAAGTAGTATGGACAATCTTAACAACAACATAAATCAATTGAAAAGCTTTTACAATATTGGATTCTTGACATGATGTGATTTGTAGACAAAGTGGGATCAACGTGATTGTGACTCTATTTGATGTTGTATTGTTCATCATATGCAGTTTTTGACACCACTTCAGAGACAAATGCGTTTTGACAAATATTCTGCAAATAGTAATTATCAGATAGCATAGAATGTAAATGGAATATTATAAAATGCACTTTATTATCTTGCTTAGACTTTAAATCAACTTACTTGTGCATGTTATAAAAACTTTCTGACTGCCCCTTTGGTATCTTCGAATTCCTTCAAAGACCTGTTATACAATATGACGTCATATCAAAATCAGGTTGATGGAATGGCTAATGGTTTCTTCATAGGTCCATCTGGCAATATTTCAGTCACTTTTTGGAGGAGCATGATCAACCTGGAAACGTAGGTAATAAATGAGGGAACATGATTGTAGGAACTTCCCCTTACTAGAAAAGACAATGTCCTCAGCGGAAATTCATTTTGAGTATTATCTAATCGAAAACACCCCCTATTGATGAATGAAATTCTGAAAGTACTTATCCACTGGAAATGATGGTAAATTATGTCAAGTGCATCAATGGAATGGCGAATTTTTTCAGTCGTTTTTTTTTCTCTTAACATTTTGGACTTAAATTTGTGATAAATCTGTAAAATAGACAAATTTTTCATCGCAGGGATACATTTCAAACAAATACAAAGTAGTCTACGAGTTGTCCAAGTGCCGTTTCAAAACAGCCGGAGTGTGCAGTGGGTAAATACAGAGCCACACATCAGCAAATCTAAAGCCCTGTCGATGTTAAGTGCTTAATTTCTGGTAAAGATTAGTAGTATATCGTGTTTGTACTGCAAGTATTAATTGCACACAACAGTTTTCAGTTATGTCGCTGTTTATTTATATCGAGCAGGAAAACACATTGACAAATTTAAAAAAAAATGTTTCTGAAACTTACTGTCGTTTCTATTGTGCTATATTCTAAAGGTTGTTTTGTGCTACAAAATATGTTTTTAACTAAATCTAGAGGTAGTTGCCTGCCACTCGCAGCTTCGGGTTCGCTGTGCAAAGTTTTTTAGGGAAACCGATAGTACATATTAATGTAGTTAAATTTGGCTTTCCAATATCTTTTATAAACTTACGTAAGATTTGGATCTTGTCTTTCTGGCATATATATATTCCACATTCATTCTTTTAAATATTATTGCGGAGTTTTCTCTTGTGCTGTTTAGAGCTCGTGTGAAGCTTCCCATTGCTTGAGTTGTATGTTCTTATTTATTTCCAGTTACTAGAGTGTATGTTGCAATGATATAGTTTACGTCTTTCTAACATTATAATTTGTAAAATTCACAAAAGTTTATCTTTACATACATTTTGCTTTTCGGCGTTCATGACGTCATGACCTGTATATTTTATTATACTCTATGTCAGAGTTTGTTGGAACGGCTTAAAATGTTATGAAAGAAAAACTGTCTGCCGTATTCTTATAAAATAGTGTTTATTTTGTACATTAAAAAAAGTGCAAGTAACTTGCAATAATACTTTTTAGCAATCACGATGAATTTTAAGATGCGCCGAGTTTTAAATTCTTTACGGGAATTTTACATTGTAAATTCAGCCATTTGTTTGCCGGAAGTGGCTTTTTGTACGCGCTAGCACGAGACCGGGAGTACACATTGTCAACGCTGCGTAATAATTAAGTAATTGAACTAGAATAAGATAACTTGCAAAAATCGTTTGAGGTGCACCTGAATGGAAATTTAAGAGTGATTCTTCTTATATGAATCGCAAGAGAAGGTCTGAAAAAAGAAATGTGTGCATTTTATTAAATTACCTTATCTAGGTCAAACTTAAGCGCTCCCGCCCAAAACGAAGATGGACGACCCTCAATGTTAAATCCTCGTAGAGAAATTCAGGGGTAGATAATAGTACGTAAAACGTTATTTTATATAAAACATAAACCGTTAACTGTGGGATTATTCTTTCTTTTGATTGAAAATAAATAAAAGGCAGAAACGCAAAAATAATTTTAAAAAGCTCGAAAATCACACTCCACAAAAGCCTGACATAGAGTATAGACATATCCATATTTATGAATGCCACTAGAAAATCATAAAGTTTGATCTTTCTAACTTTGGTCCCTAGTGTGTCTGATGAAGGTAGATCCAGAGGACGCTTTACACGCAATTTAATTTTTTCAATATCTTTTATAAACCTACGTACGATTTGATCCTGACTTTCTGACATAGGCATTTATTCCATATCATTTTCTATTAATATCGATAAACACATTAACATCAAAAATAAACATTATAGTCTTTAACAAACTTTAAAAATAATTTAATGATGTTGTTCTTCTGGTATAGGTACTTTCTTGCGTTTGAATAATTTGTATTGTTCTTTTTACTTAAGCATATTAGCTTGTTAAGTTCATCATATTTTTTTTGTTTTTTTAATGGTTTAGGTTGAAAAGTTCATTTTTTGGAATTAAACTATTTAAATAGCACAAACAAAATCAGATAAAAAATAATCATCTATAATAAAGTAATGTAAATAATCTAATGTTAAATTTAAAATACTTATGTACAATATTTATTTACAAAGTAAATGAGGCAAAATATGGCTGACAAAAACAATGTTTCATAAACAGTATTTGTTGTTTTGTCAACTTATGAAGCGGTTGCATATTGCCTGTTATATTCATTGCAATAATAATGTAACAATATTTTACTCTCTCCAAATAACGGACCCGTAACATAATCAGTTAACTGACCGTGTATTAATCTAGCATATATAATAACAGGATAATACTATTAGGAAATTCATAATAAGAGGGGGTATGATCACTGAAATCGACTTTTATTATCTATATATTGTTGTTTCTTTATATCAATAGAGTAACAATATCTTAGCAAAATGAAATTATTTATCTATCAGATTTGTCAACAAATCGCACAATGAATTCATATTGGCATAAAATTTAATAATAATCTTTCTTTATTAACTATATTGAAATCGACGTGTTTACTTTGAAGTTTAATGATATCAAAATATATAAAACATCTAATGGTCGTATTTTCAATAATAGAATAATGAAGGGAATAGTAGAAATTGGTTTACTAGCTAGCACATTGATATATTTTATTACTGTTATATATATATATATATATTCAAAACTTTTAAAGACGTAAAATTTGCAGATGTTGGATATGTAAGTAACTATTTTATTATCCTTCTTAATGATTCGTGATATACTTCCGTCATACGGAGAGTACCCTGGTCATCCTACCAAGTTAAATCCTTTCACTGTCATTTGGTGGATGGCTGTCTCATAGACAATCATGCCACATCTCCTGTTTTTATATAATCAAGTATATTTAGTGATACATACCTAAAGATGAAGTTATCTCTTTTCAAACAATAGTTGATAGTCAGGTTTGAAGTGATTTAATGGTTATTCATGTGCTGTGCATAATAATGACATTGTTGACCTCGTATGTAGTATTCCATGGACGGCATCAAAACGAGTCTCTTCCCAGCTTTGAAGGAATTAAGTTGATACAGTCAAAATTAGATGACAGTTGTATTTGTCAGATTTCAAGAAATATCTCTTGACAAATTCATTGGAAGATGGATTGAATTGTCATAATTTGTAGGGTCAGTGTGTTGAACTTGCTGAACCACCATTATCATGATAGCTGTTAATATTAGCGCAATGTAAATTTTGATTAGCACGAGTCATATCATGTTGAATTCAATATCGTGGTTTGGATTAGCACAATTCATATCATGTTGAATTCAATGCCGTGGTTTGGATTAGCACAAGTCATATCATGTTGAATTCAATGTCGTGGTTTGGATTAGCTCAAGTCATAAATAGAATTCAATGTCATGGTTTGGATAAGCACAAGTCATATCATGTTGAATTCAATATCGTGGTTTGGATAAGCACAAGTCATATGTTGAATTCAATGTCGTCGTTTGGATAAGCACAAGTCATATCATGTTGAATTCAATGTCGTGGTTTGGATTAGCACAAGTCATATGTTGAATTCAATATCATGGTTTGGATTAGCACAAGTCATATCATGATGAATTCAAAGTCGTGGTTTGGATAAGCACAAGTCATTTGTTGAATTCAATGCCGTGGTTTGGATTAGCACAAGTCATATCATGTTGAATTCAATGTCGTGGTTTGGATAAGCACAAGTACGACATTGAATTCAATGTCGTAGTTTGGATTAGCACAAGTCATATCATGTTGAATTCAAAGTCGCGGTTTGGATAAGCACAAGTCATATCATGTTGAATTCAATGTCGTGGTTTGGATTAGCACAACTCATATTTTCAATTCAATGGCATGGTTTGGATTAGTACAAGTCATATCATGTTGAATTCAATGTCTTGGTTTGTGATTAGTACAAGTCATATCATGTTGAATTCAATGTCGTTGTTTGGATAAGCACAAGTCATATGTTGAATTCAATGTCGTTGTTTGGATAAGCACAAGTCATATGTTGAATTCAATGTCTTGGTTTGTGTGGATTAGTATAAGTCATGTCATGTTGAATTCAATGTCGTTGTTTGGATAAGCACAAGTCATATGTTGAATTCAATGTCGTGGTTTGGATTAGCACAAGTCATATCATGTTGAATTTAATATCGTGGTTGGTGTGGATTAGTACAGGTCATATCATGTTGAATTCAATGTCGTGGTTTGAATTAGCACAGTTCATATCATGTTGAATTCAATGCCGTGGTTTGGATTAGCACAAGTCATATCATGTTGAATTCAATGTCGTGGTTCACCATAATCTCATTTTTGGCTGTAGTCATAATAACAGTTTAAAACGACAAATGTTATTGGTCACTTGATGGTCACTGTATATATGCGGTAGAAACGTGGTGTTTAGTAACAGGTTTATGATTAAGAAAAACCTGTTACATGCTCATATTTTTTTCTTTTGGACCAAATTCTCTATACTAGCCAAATGGAGCCAATTAGAAATTTCAATTCGCATTAATTTTTGTAGCATGCGTTTAATACCACTGTAAAAGGAATTTTCTTTGTAATATCTTCATTCATAGGTTAAAGTACATGGTTGCATTAGTACCCAAATTTTGAATTATGAATTTTTCGGCCTCTTCCGGCCTAACTTCGATAATTCTTTGAATTGCGTAATAGGAATATTCATTGCATTAGGTTTAAGATGAATTTGTGTAAATTAAAACATACATTGAATGCCTGCGTCACGTGAAAAAGTCTTGAGAAGTGATCATTATAACAAAGTGCCTGCTTGAAGTTTTACATCCTGGCTAAGTGCGGGAATTAGATATGAATTTTATTTTACTGTTAACAAGTATTAATACTAAAGGTAACTTGAACTTGTACAGAAATATACACGGCTGTCATCAATTACTCCACAGCAAGACAAATGAAAGTAATGCACAATGTTCAAAGAATATAGCGAATCGTGGTAATGGTTAGGTAATGTGAAAATATAAGAAATTTATTAGAAACATGCATGCATGGTGGAAAAGAAACAAACAGAAATCGTAAAGACAAAAACATGTTAAATAACTTAATTTCTTTCACAGTGCACATTTATAAGTTCAAAGAATATAATGCTGGCTGCATTATTAATTTGATCCTGCCTTGCATCTGATAAAACATATCTGTATGGGTATCTTCAAAGTCAATAACTATTACACTGAATTGAATCATCACTTAATGAGAAAGAAATGGATTCATGAACACTTTATTGTAGAGTAATAGATTAGTACAAGTAATAATGAATATTTTGGTATAGTTGTGATCATTACAAAAGTGGACGGCTTGCTGGGAAAGCATTTTCACTCAATCGTTGTAAATTACTTTACTAATCTGTCTGTAAAACTTTTTCCCATTCATCTCTCTGAACGAGTTTGTAAAAATAAAGATAGCGTATCTGTCTATTTATTGTTAATAGTTCTGTCCATTAAGTGTGTTTATTTATAATTTCTGAGTTGGAGCGACTTTCGGGATTTGGTTAAAATGTATACAGAACCTACGCATTGATTTTACAATTTATATATAAACTTTTAAGGACTTACTGTATGGACATACAAAACTAATAGGTGTATTAAACAATTGAGAGTTTATTTAATGCTAGAGATTAAACTAGTTCGTCAGGCCACATCATTTCAAATTTATTACCGTTTTCTGAATTAAACATATAAATGTAATAATAAAAACAAAAAATGATGTTTTATTAAAACTAGTGATCCAAACTTAGCACCAGAAAATCTGAGGATTTATACATTTAAGACCATACCAAAGATAAATTGACTACATCTTGGTAATAGATCTAGAGACCAATGCCGTTGTAGGACTTATATCCGCAATGCTTTAAATAGCCAAAGTTGTATTGCCAAAACATCATTATGTTTAACAAGTTCATCAAATTATTGAAGATTACTAAAACGTAACACTATTTCATAAAGATTTATACAGAGTAAGTTCTGTCTTTTGCTGGTATTGCGAATTCGAAATATGGGACGAAACAAGAGATGTGACTCTTTTTATTGGTATTTCATTAAATCTGAATAAATAAATCAAACTCACAATAACAAACATGATTGTTGATGAGCAGGTAATGTCTGTTGAAATCTATAGAAACTATAAACAGGACTTCTGATGAACACCTTTGGTCTTCTGGTCTCATTTGTTTAAAACAAGCAGATAACACCCGTATTTCCACTTTAGGAACCATTGAAGATATCTTATATTTCCACGTGGGCAGCAATTACGTATAATTAATTGAAAAAGCAGAAAAATGATTCTGGTCAATTGAACAGTTGAATTTAATTGATAGAGATAAGCAGCCAATTCTGGCAGATGATGACACATCTCATTTCTAAAGTGGAATTAACCTCCAGGTATTAACTTATCTACCGGACAACAGGATATATTCACCAATTAAGATAACAATTTTGGCATACAGCAAATCATGATAAGTGTTCAACAGGTATGAAACATTTCACATGTGCAGGATGCTTAAGAATTGATTTTGATGAGTGTACAAAATAAAACCTTATCAGTAATTAAAATTTATGTACAAGCTGAAAATATAAAATACAAGTACATAACCATTCACAAAGGCTTTCGCTTATTGTACAGTTGTAGAACTGTGGATTAACGTAACTTACTGCCTGTTAACACGAGGCTTAACTTATTATGGATTAACTTATTAACCAGTTTCTGGTAAAATGTTGCGTTCACATTAGTGTTAGGGTATGACTTAACTTAATCCGGATTAAAATTGAAAAAAAATGAAAAGACCATTAGGAACGTTATAAATTGCAACGTCAGATTTTGGATTTGAGTGCTTCTTTCGCTATGTTTGAATCTTGGACATCCTATGTTTTTGGTTCTAATGCTACTGATAAGAGGTTACTCCTTGAAATGTTCATATATAGCATACTAAAATTCTCCATATTATTCAACATTGATGATTTTTTTATTTTGAAATTCTTGGGTCCCCGATGGTATTCACCAGCCAAGTTGTCAGACTTTTAGAAAATCAAACAATGTTTTACTGAAATTTGCTGCATTTGTTAAAATTCTAAAGCACTGAACATACGAAAAGGCTTCGAAAAGTATTTTGAAGCATGATTTGTTATATATTTTTCACACTACACAAGTTCATCCGGATTATCTAAGGTAAATGTGGATAAGTCACATTGCGTTCACACTAGGTTTGATTTAATCCAGGTTAACTTAAGTTAATCCAGATCAAACTGTAGTGTGAACGCAAATGTAGATTGTATCTGACCTAACAATTAATAACGTTACTTGTGGTCTTTAAATTTTGATTTCTGCTTTTCATTTTTTTATCTTTAAAACCAAACACGATAGTGTGAACGCGACGTTGGCTTTAATTTGAAAGTCTTCGAAAGACACCCCAATCAGACCGACTTTACTGTATAAATCACAGTGACAATTTTTTTCATACATATCTCACTCTCGGAATGATTGTTGATTGTTGATGAAACATCGAAGTTCTGTTTGGTCAAAATATGAACAAAAATTGAGTCTCAAAAACAGAATGTACAGCAATCACAAACCGGGTACCGAAGGACAAATAATACACACACAAACAACAAATATAATGTAGGATGTCACTGACGAAAATGAGATTTAATTGTTAAGTTTATAAACACGAGAAAACACATATTTATCATCTTTGACAAAATATAGCGATTAACTGTGTACGTATCAATTACATATTCCCAAACTGATTTTCTTTGGACAACAGGACAGTAAAATAAATCTTAAAATGTTATTATATCTAAATTTATAGCGCCTGTAAGGTTATGTAGTGATGTGAAATTAATCTTTGGTGCAGGAAAACAATTCTTCACGCTGTGTACCTTTACATCTTTGACAAATCCAGTAAGCTTAGACTTTCAATATTGACAGGACGAACAACTAAAGCTCATTTTATATTAAAATACGATATTGAAATTTTCCATCGTGAAATAACAATTGGAGGTAATCTGTGATTTACAATAAAAATTACAATATTCCAAACAAATTTTTAAACCTTATAAAAATACAAGATGACGGACGACCGATCAAATTTATTTAAATTGAGTTTTTATTGGTATATTTTAACGGCACAAGCGCGTAAACATTTGTTAAGTTTAATGGATTATAACAGTCGGTAACTGTACCAAAATTTCGACAACATGTTGAAGATTTAGATCACATAATGTAAGTATTCTATAAAAAAAATATACAAACTTCTGAATAAAACAGCCACATTGTGCAGTTTTTTAATGTGAAGTTAGCAGTGAATTAATTTCATTCATTTACATCGTAAGTGATAGCTTGTTTCGTAAAAAAGCTAAAACTATTTGATGCTTTATACTAGTTGAAAAGTAAGAAATTCTATGAGGCTGATGAACGCCGACACAGCTTAACAGACCGAGAGAAAGAATGTTGGAAAATGTATTAGATCGCAGGACAGATAATAATATAAAAAATAACGAACTTCTCCTGCATTTACTTCTTTTTCGTACTAAAAACGATCTGTATATGAAGGAAATCAACAACTAGACACAAAAATAATTTTGAAATGACACTAATGAATAATATTTTAAAGATATAGAGATTAAGATATTGTAATTAAATATTAGATCTACTAACAAAGGGATCAGTATTTTAGCTAGTAAATATTCGTATTAATTTCACAGATACTCAAACCCTGTCAATATGATGCAGAAATATGAAACTCAGTGATGTTTATCATGTTGACAATGAAACTTTTCATTATGAAGTCCCAATCTGCTGTATTGAATGAGTATTATATAATATACAGTCATCAATAGTTTCACGGTTTAAGTTTATGCTTGCGGTTAACACTATAACCAAGGGGCACAATAAAATCCTTTAGTCAGAAGTCAGACAAGACCATGGCGAACTTTTAAGCTGAATCATATTTCAAGATTGCTTTGTTTTTAAAAGGTCTGTAAAATCGATTTTGAAAAAAATCACCATACATGTCACATATATTTTGAACGTTTTAAAACACTGTTTTTATATACTAAAGCATAATGAAATATTTGCATCACTTCAAATATACGTAATATAATTAAAAAAAAACACTTGGTCAACTCCGCCAAGCACAAGCATTTTAAAACATAAAACGTATTTAATTTGCTCTCTAAACGAGTTGAACTAAAAGCTCAAGATACACGTTGTTTTAAAATATAGCTTAGGCGTATTATACATGTACTGAATTTGTCCGTCATAAAAAGGAATAAACCCGCATACGATCCAACAAAATAAATTATAAGGTCAGTAATAGGAAATTACCACAATTCTTGCGAACATTTCACAAAAATTCGCATGACTTACGACTACTCCTAAGTCATATATTTTATTAATGTATGAAAGTTACAATAATTCGTATCACTTACGACCATTTGTATCTGCGTTAAGATTACACTTGCAGACAATCATAAATTATATACAAATAACTTTAAAGTATGATAGCACTTAAATCCAACTATTCTTCAAATGACACTCAATAGTTTTACGCAAAAGTTGGATTAATCCAGTGTGGAATACCCAAGTAAGAGATCAAAGTGCATGGTCCAAAAAGACAATACAAATCCAGTACAAACTAACAAAAATAACAACGGCCACACATACGTAATACATGACATAGGAGTTGTCGTAGACTTACGACTTTATGGGAAACGTTCGCCAGGACTGCAGTAGGATCACGTGCTCCATGAAAATATGAATGTGAAAAAGGGTTGTACGTTTGGAATTAATATCTACCTTAACTATCAAATTTGACCAAATCAGTGTAACATTTAACATAGATTTCTCAACTGCTCATAGGATACAAAAACTAAGGCCTATCTTTTGAAGAAAAAGAGCCAAGAAGATATTGGAGGAAAAACTCGCCCGAACCCTTAATAAAATAAACCAATACCAATCTATAATCTGGAAAAACCTTCAATGACTCGTATATTTAAATCCGATACAGATACAAGAACAATACATTTCAATATACAGATTTTCTTAAATTCAAAATAATAATTTAGCTAATTGTTAAGTAGATATTATTTAAAAGACACAAAATTATTTCGCTTTACAACACAAAATATTCCAAAACACTTTATACTTTCATGTTAACTGTGTCAAACGTGCATATTATCAAACTTATCTGTGAGAGATCTATAGACACGTACAATAACAATAATAGAGCTTTTCACTAACATTTTGTATAACTCTTATAAAAATATGTAATGATTTCGTTTTTCACGGACATAAGTCCCAGATCCTTTTATAAATCTACACTACTTGTACATGAGCAATGCAATCATACTAAAATTCAAACAATTCTGCAAAATTCACGCTAATTTGTTTAGGTCGATTGTCGTGTTTTATCTATAGATACACATTTTGTATTTCGGGGCCTTTTACAGCCTCCGTTATGTTATGGACTTGTGCCGTAGTGGGATCTATAAAAGTTTAAATTCTACTGTCATTTGGTGGGTGGCTGTCTCATTGACAATCATGCCACATCTCCTATTTTTATATTTAAAAACATCGACACAAAAATAAGTTCTAATTTAAACAAAATTGAATGAGATCAGGAAGTCAAACTTCTTGGTGTGAATATTGACAGTCAGCTTTAGTTTCTATAATTGTAAAAAAACTTTGATGTTTCAAAACGTATTGTTAAAGTGTTGAAAAATTTAGGAAGGTTTACTATATATTTACTATCTTATGTAATGAATAATTTTAACTTCATAACTGTTCTATTGTTTGACATTGGTTTGGTGAAAAGATACTTAACAATGAAACAAAAAAAAAAAAAATATTGGTAAGAACACTTTATGGTGATTTTAATAGTAGCTATGAAAATTTGTTGGAAAGGTAGCTAATGCAGATGCAAAATACAAAATTATCAATGTTGAATAAATATCAAAAATTTTGGGTATGCTATACATTTGGCATGTACAGTAGCATTGACGGATCCGAACCTCTCTCGTTGTTATTGAATAAAATACCCATGTGAGAAACTTCCTTGTTATAACGTCCTACCACAAAGAGCGTCAAAACACATTTACGAAATTGATCACGTATCAATTACATAACCACATCAAATCCAGTTAAAAAAATATGTTTTAACACAAAAACAGAAGTTGCATTTGTATATATAAAACCTTTTACGCTAGATTTCTAAATGAGAGGACGATCTCGTTTGCGATGCAAGGTAATAATACGTAAAGATAGGTTGCGGACCACAATGGGTTAAGTGTTTGGAGAATGCTATATCCTGCACCATCTGGCCTGTCCGTACCCAATTATCCTTTTGCCCTGGTCGGTGTAAAGTCAATGCCCTAGCTGTTCGATCTTGATTTTTTTAACTGTGAAATTAGTTTTAAGACTTTTATTTTACAATATTTTTTCAACAAAACCACCAATCACGATCTGAAAAAATTGCCAGTTGAATGCTTTATTATAACAGTTCTGTTTTCGGTTACTTTTTTATACTATACTTTTAATTTCCTCTGCAAACATATGTAAACATTTAGCATATTTATTCGTCGCCTTAGAATTCGTGAATACGATTTATATTTCTTGCATGGTACTTTCCATCTCTTTTGGCACAGCGACCACCTGGGTAAGTAAGTAAAACAAGCCGTTCGGTTTCTCCACCAGAAGGTAGAATCTTATTTAAGAGGTGTTCGTTTGTTTCCTGGAATATATCGATGCTCAACCACCCTTCGAGATATTGGTTGCACGGTTCCTCTGTCAGGAGGTAGAACCCAATGAATGGAGTGTATTGGCTGGGCAGGATACATTGATCGACGGTCGCCCTGAAAAATTGGTTGCACGGTTTTACGCCAGGAGTAGGACTCTCAATAAAGGGGCGTGTTTGAAAAATACCATTTTCCCTGTAGGTGAAAAAAATCAGGTTAGTATAAAAGCTAAATTTTAAGTCACGTTTACTTATTCCTATTCCTGTGGTAGACGGAAGACATGTTGTTACCCTAGTTTTAGCAACACAACTTGCTGTTACCCTAATATGGATGAAATATTTACCACGGGACGTTGTGCAACTAGAAAGAATAATTATTTTGTTAATTTTTCACGTTACTCTAGGACTGTAAGTGAAATATCAGCGGGAACGAATCTCTACTGTAATAAAAAGAATTGCAACATGGTATTCGATCTAACGATATTACCCAAATGACATAAAGCACTAATTTCTTTTAAGAAATTTTTTCGTGCCTTACGGAAATCTAGTGAACTACAGGCGACAGCTTAACGACAAATTATGCAGTAGGCAATCTTGAAAAGATGCGAACTGTATCTTTCTGGCATCTATTCCATCTTCTTTCTTTTAAATGTAATAACAAACATTCATTACCTAACAAAATAAAATACTGAAATACTCTTAATTTATTTGTTTATAATCCCAAGGTTTTAAAAATCTGCATAGTATTTAATAGAAAGAATGATATTGTAAATATAACCCAGAAAGATTTCACAAGTTTATAACAATTATTCAAAATACAATTTAAGCTGTGTAAAGCGCTTCTCCCGTTTCCTTTATCAGACACGCTAAGGGACAAAATTGGGAAGACAAGGCAATTTTATGATTTTCTAAAAGGAATTCGAAGATACCAAAGGGGCAGACAGAAATCGTTTAGTCGGAAGACAGACAAGACCATGGCCAACAAA
>JAULBM010109299.1:0-18913 GCA_032357055.1 Geukensia granosissima | reverse complement strand
TGATTGCTAAAAAGTATTATTGCAACTTACTTGCACTTTTTTCAATCTACGAAATAAACACAATTTTATATGAATACGGCAGACATTTTTTCTTCCATTACGTTTTTACCCGTTCCAACAAACTCTGACATAGAGTATAGTCCCCTGAATGGACGTCTCTGGTTGTGAGGGATGTATTTATAAATTCACGACCCGTGTTAAGAAAATCTCTTGTACTAAGCACTTTTAAACTTCTTGTAACTAGTCAGTAGACAGCCAGGTACATGGCTTATGTTTGAGACCCTATCCAACCCGTCATTTTTTACAGCGCAAGTCTACAAGTGCCTCCCTTACTGGTACCTTGTTCACAGTCTACATATTGATTTACTGTTTGTACCCGTCTTAAATATGGCTGAAAAATATAGACTACTGCACCTTAAGCAGAAATCAATCGATCAATCTTTATATAGTGTGTTCATTGAAACAAAAATCTTACCCACATATCACATACATATCACTTTTTACGGAAGTAAAATCAACAGTGATATTGATATTTTCGATCGAGGATATGTAATGCACAATAAATAATATTTTGTATAAAATCAAAGAATTAAGTATGTATAAACAAATGGAAATACTTTTATTAACATATTTTGATAAAACTTGGTTGATGCCTCTGCTGGTGGACCAGAGATTCCCTGAGGTATTTACCAGACAAGTTATTAGACTTTTACTATGTAATATTTTGCAGAAATTTCCAGAAATTTTAAAATTCTTAACCCCTATTATACCGGAGTAGGGTTCATTCCTTGTACATGGTAGATGTCGTTCCTGCTGGATTTGGAAGCCTATTTCGAGTTTTTGGATATTAATACTTCATTTTACCATTTTCGGATCTGAACTGTCTGATGTTTTGGTTCTATTGCTACTGATAAAAGGTTGCTTTTTGAAATGTACATATAGCATATAAAAATTTACCATACTTTAATATATAAAACATTTATAAACCAATATATTGGACATTCATAGTTTTAATTACCTTGCCGTGATGTTCAAAGTCGTAGCTGTTTCTACTACAAACAAAACATGTGTCTTTCATATCTGATTCTGCTCTCCACTGAAAATTGGAAAGTATCACAAAATTAACAGAATTGGACATTTCAGTGCTTGATTTGGACATAATCATAGCCGAAGAATATCAGAAAGAAAGTAACAAAAAAATTTCCCTATTCTATGTTTCATAAATAAACAATTAACAGTCAAGTACATTACCAAAATGGGAAAGTTTCTGAAATTTGCATATACTTATAAAATTAAAAATTTAGAAAGTTCCAATTTTAATTTTAAGACAAATTCTAACCATTGGTTAAATTTTCTCAACAATTTTTCAAAAGATTTTATAATATTAAAAAATCCGAGAATAGAAACTTGATGAGACTTTGGAATTATATTCAAACCTTAATTATCTATAAATTCCGTGCTCAGATTTTTCCCCAGACAAATTTTAAGGGTGATAGAGCTATTTGACCTTTCATGACCTCTTTCCATATATGGTAGTAATCCTGACTGTTAACAAAGGAAGTTCTCAAACAGAAAAAGTCAAATATGATAAAATGTTAAGTCTTTAAGAGTTGCAACCTTAATTTAAGCAAAGACTCGTAATGAAGATGGTATTTAGTTTTTTATCAAATGTAGGATCAATGTCTTTGTTTTGTCTTTTTTGGCAAAGTTGTATAGCAACTACAAAGACTGATATACAACAAATGCAAGATTTTGGGATATATGTCTTACCTTTAAATCCCTGAGTTCAGAGAAAGTGTCCACAATTATACCAAATATGATGTTCAGGCCAATAGTTGTTATGAATATGAAGAAGGATACATGGTACAATACCAATGGCCAGAATGAATCAAAGGTCTCATATCCGTCGGTCTGCTTAACAGACTGAAAAATAGATAATTATTTGAAAAAATCAGTTTATTTTTGGCAACCAGAATTTTTATAAGATCAGTAAACGTTTTGACTTTTTGTTTATTTTAAGACCGATTACTTGCCTATGTACGTCAGATATCTTACATATGTAGTCACATTTCGATATTTGAAATGACTGTTGATCATATGAAGATTTTTTACAAGAACATTCTTTGCATGTTACAAAAGTAAGCAGCCGTTACTTCCTTTGATGTTGTGTCCGGAAAAGCAAAATGTAACGCGATACCTGAAGTAATGGGCATATCACAAATGAGCTCACCTCTGTGAAATTGCTAATTAATCATATATTAAAAATTTCTAGTTTAATTACCTCAAACATGTCTCCAATAAGGCCATATCGTATTACAGTGACAGTGCACTGCCATAATGTAGAGCAATAAAGATAATCACCAGGATTGAAGAACATACGAAGTAACGAAAACCCAACGAGGGCATAAATATATATCACAATTAATCCTAATATGGCAACCCATAACAAAGAAACACCTGAAAGACAAAAAGATCGAAATTATATTTCAAATAGAAATAGTGTGGTTTGTTCTGTTATATTGTTACTATTTAATGAAAAAGGAATACCACTTAAATAATTTCTACACGATACATGTACTTATCCTTACACTTAATAAGTTGCGACTGAAGTCTTGTAAAATGATATAATTTAAAGCAATATTGTAAGCAAAATTTTGATATATATAAGGGGGCGACCATTTGGTTTCGAGGGGGGGAATTCGAATCGTCGTACCCTTATGAACAATGTGTTTTCTTTATGCATATAGTTCACTAGATGTCATGAATGTAAAGAACACTATATTCAAAGTAAGAAAAATCTTACCATTTAAAGTGACAGCTTTTATCACTCCACTCAAAAGTTGATTATTATTGACTATATTCAACAGATGAAAGGCAAAGAAATAACCATGAAATAAAGTCCCAGCCACTGACATTCCAAGGAATACCTACAATATAATAAATATTTTTACGTCTCGCAAAAGTTATAAACTTGCATGAAATGTATCATAAACTACACACATGTGAAAATGGGTAAAGATAAAAATAAATTCAGAACAGATGTCTTTGTACGACCAACTTCAACTGAAGAATAAACTATAATGTTTTTCAATGATGTAATTCTCTATATCCCAACTGCAACAAATTGACGTGATTTATGCCACAGACGTTATGAGTTCTTGTTTTTAATACAAATAAGTACAGTTCTAAAACCACTGAAAAAAATATACTGTTGTTTTCTTAATTTTTTTCAAATTAGGGTGATATAGCATGATCATTACCATGTAATAAAATGTCATAAAGCTGAAAAATTTGGCATCTAATCTGGAACCTTCCTCTGGTTTCTTGTTTAAAACATCATCTTTTGGTGCTTTTTTACCACACAAGGCTCTGAAATGTTTAATCTAAGGTATTAAATAAATATCATTTGCACCCATCTAAAGCGTTACCTCAGTTTAATCTGTCAAGAAACATCATAATCTTTGTCTGTCGGAAAAGATTTTTGTCAGTGTGAAGAATGTATAGTGTTAGCTAAATTACAAATTTACTAATTTTAAAATTTGTTCACAAAACAGGTATCAAGACAACATATATGATGATACTAACTGCTGCGAGTCCAATAACTGTCCACGTGAGTTTTACTTAAAAGGCGCTAAACACTCAATTATTTTTGTATTTGAATAGGTAAGATGTTTTAAGATGTCTAACTGGCATATATTCCATGGTCTTTCTTTTAAATAAAATTTATTTTAAATTGATTTTTGATTTTGTTTGATGCTCTTTCTTAACTAACATCAGGAATTTGAATTACCAAAGACGAGCAACTCAATGGTCAAATATGCCAAAGTATGTGAACTAGCTGTTCATTATGATACCACGTTTGCTTATTATACAAATAAATCCAATTAAAAATTGAAAAATTGCTAACTGTTCAAAAAGTACTACAGGATATACATATTTTTCCGAGCATACTACACACTCTATTTCACTGCTAACAGCATGTTTTTTACTGAGAATAAAACGATTTTAATGGTTCCGCACAATGGATTGAACACATCCCTACTTAAGTAAAGAATACCCATTTGAGAGATTCAAAAGTGCATAGTCCAAAGAGACCAGACTAATTCGAAACAAGCTAATAGATACAAAAAGCAAAAAGAACAAACCCTTGGACTACATTAACACCTTTACAAGCTAAGAGTGGAATCAGGTGCTCCGGAAGAGTCAGCATTCCCTATATTGCGCGCGACACCTTTCGTAAAACCCTTTCACTCTAATCCGGGATAACGTTAATAAAAGAAGAGGTCAAATCATCGTGAATTACCGGTAACGGTACACAGCCAGTTGAGAAACACTAATACGGTGTGGATCAAACATTTCATGATGGCGACCATGAAATCGTAAGGAAGAATAAAATGAAAAGTATGTATGCACTTTCGTTGTCGTGAACTTAAATCTGCGTTATTACATTTAAAAAAATAATTCTAAACCCTTAAAAACCTTGTTTATTCTCAGTATTTTAAGTTTTTTTGAATGAAGAACTTTCCTTGCACAATTTATACCTGAACGGTGCTTTTATTTCGTCACCAGTCGGAAGTCGTGGATGATTGGACAAGAAGTAGCTTATCAACACCAATAACGAAAACAAATTGTGAACACCTCCTAGCACATACATTGTGAGTGAATAATTACTAGCTGACATATGGTCAATATTTGGTCTTGGACTGAAATAAAAAAATACAATGAAAGGTCAAACAGAAAGACTTCAAATTATTAGTAAACAAATTACCATTTTTACTGATAGGAACTTATATTGCGAAAAATGAGTCAAATTTCTAAAAACAAAAATACCAATATTCTAAATCATTTCGACAGCAGTAGCCATATTCAACAGGCTCAAATTGTTGTCGAAAATATTGTAGCAAACGAAATGCCTTGAAGTATTATAAAACAAAAGAACATGTATTTATGAATAGCTAAGTATTCTGGAGTACGTTTCAGTGTTATTAAATCAAGTTTTGTGTATAACCAACAGAAATTATGTGTTTTCTTGTTACTGTTGTACCTCCAACGTACACACTAGCTGGATGAAATTGCTTCGATTGTAAATATAGTAATTTGAGTTGTTTTAACATGGGTTGCAGTGACATCAAGTTTACACCGACTTACTCAGATATAAGATCCCAATTTACAGATGTTGCATTTGTACTGTTCCCTAAGACTGTATTTTTCTGGTAGTCTTCAAGTGATGCCTTGGCATTCCATGTGACAAGCATTAATATATTAATGGCAAGACTTAACACTGTAGCACCATGATTCCACAACAACCTTTTAAGAATGCAAGTGAAATAGAATCGAAATAATTATTTGTATATGCAATAGACATTGGAAACAGTAATCACTTCTAGCTCCAAAATATGTCGTCTTTATATGACTACTACGTGGATTTACATTATGCAGCAACTGTGGTGTTTCGCTGAAGCATTATTTTTCTCTGATCGTTTTTTAGCATATTGCATTGACAAAAACCAGCTGTTGAATTGAGGACTTCATAGACAATAATGACAACCAAATATTTCTTTAACGTTTTCCAAAATAGTCTAGCTTGCTTCACTGTCAGAATTAACAACTAAAATATTTTCACAAAAGTCGTGCTCAAAACATAACACCATGCCGAAGCTAAGATATCCCAAATTTGACTATGCCAGGCTACGGTACATTACTCCCTTATATTTTATTATACCTAAATATGACTTTCAATAAGATTATTTACCATCCCTTTGTAAACATCATTGCAATAGGATTGTGTAGAATTTTTCTCTGATAACTTATATCCTTCATGATGTCTTTAGTCCATCCTATCAAATCTCTGATTTTGTTGCTAGGCGACGAGCGGTCAACATTCCACTTTAGTTTGTCCTTAACTTGATCCCTCAAGTAATTCTGAAACATTAAAAAAATATAATACCAAATAACAAAAAATAGTATTTCAAATGTATTAACAATTTAAATAAAACATAAAATCAAGCGATTAAAATTCTGGGTTTATTTTGATTATCACATGTCGACCTACTTTGCAAGTATGCGGTATACATTGTATCTTAGTAGCAAAAAGCAATTTGCAAAGACCGTAAAAATGTGAACCTTCCGTTATCGATAAGCTTCGTAATTCGATCTGTCATATAGATAAAATAGCCACATACCTTATTTTTAACTCTGAAATTAACTTTCTGCAAAACATCATCTTTGACGATCTCTATAGATAAGGAATTCTTTCTATAGAAATCAAAGGCTTTTTGTTGTTCGGGAGTAATCTTGAGCTCTGAAATAGAAAGTACCGATTCATTACCGTCACTGCTTAGAATGAAAAAAATTTAAACAATGTAGTATTGTTTGTTACCAAAATGAATTTTATTAAAAGCAGAGATCTAGTTTTATGAAAATCTGTGAATTTTGCATTTATTGCTTTTACATAATCAAAATATTTTGCTTTATATTGACATTTGAACTGATGATGTTTTCTTCAATAAAACTATGTCAGAACTGCTTTTTTGTCAACACATAATTAACAGGTTTTCTAGCTACGCTCGTAATAATATCTATGTTCTACACATTACTTCTTTGGTAAAAGGTTCTTTTCTTTCTCTAAAGACTTCGATGCCATCTGTTGATAGCAGGTAGTTACTAACCTGTCGTCAGAAATGGATCAATGTCCATCATTCTTGCTAAGATTAGATAGTACGAAAATCCCACATCCATCAGAGTATCTTTCAGACCATTCTTATTTCCTTTCTGTAAAAGAAGTCATATGTTGTAGAACGCAACGTTAACAGGTCTCCTGTCAGGAGCTAAAGATATTCTATAATGCTAACTAGCGTACAAAAAGTTAGAGATATATTTCAAACATAATGTAAAACATATAATGTTTTGCCATAGGCAAAACGGTCTATAAGGTGTAATAATAACTTGAAATTTGTTCCGGATTCAGAATAAATGACAATTCAACTAATGAAGATAAAGACTAGATTTTTTACCATAACTCCATGGATGAAACTTCCACCTAGAGCAGCAATTGATTTGGCTGGCTGTAGGAAACCACCATCAGTTTTTGCTATATCATCCACTTTTAACTTGTCAGCCTGGTGTAAGGTGTAACACGATGTCATACATCTGAAGATAGCTTCTTTGTCTATGGTATCTTTTACTTCCTGCAATAATAATTTTTGGTAAAATTACGAAAGCTCCATGAGTATTCAAAGATCCTGCTGTTATGAGAGACTTGTCCTTCATCCATTAAAAATTAATTTTTGTTCCAGTCGATAAAGCCTCAAACGACATTGTATTTCTTGTAAAAACTACCTTGACTGCTTGATATACGAGCTTGGCAAAAACTGCACAACTGGCAATCACTTTGTGAAAGATATTCTTGTTAACCACAGGTCGGTTTTGTCTTAGTTAAGTATTGACACCAAATAAGGGATTCGAATTTTGCTTCTATATTCTAAATACCAAAGCTACATAAGTGTCAATAAAAAGCAAGATGAATTGCAGGTTCCTCCAGGTGTCCACCAAACCAACTATATTGTCAATATTGAATGAAGGCTTTTTAAAATACTGTGATAAAGCATACTCCACAAATCTCATGATGACATTGAAAACATCAAAATATTATCTTCAATACCTTAAATCAGATTCATTTACATTTTGTATGCAAGTATTTAAACGTTTGACTTTTCAACTCTTTAACTTTTTAACTCTTTTATAACACGTTTCCACATTCACAACATAAAGACGTTTTAAAAATTGAAACATCAGTGGTTTTTGAAACAAAATGGAAATTCAATATATAAATATTTGGTTTTATGTACAAAGATGTCTTAAGTTGTAAGTGAACGCACTGCTTGATATAATAAATACGGAGAAGGTAATGTTCTTAAAATGCTGGATTATCTGATTGATAGCATTTTTGTAGAATTTGGCGGACGAGTTTTTCGACAAACCGTTGGCAATCAGATTAAAACAAATTGTACCCCCTTACTGATCGACTTGTTTTTGTATTCGAATAAAGCAAAATTCATACAAGCTCCTGTGAAATAACAAAAAGAAATGATTTTACTTTTTGCTATATCGATGATATTTTGGCGTTGAACATTCTTGATTGTTCCGTACTCTCGTACCTGTTCCAAGTATGAGGATTTTCTGAAAAAGCATGGTTTCTGTCGCACATGGTATCAGTGTATCTTTGCTAGTTGTTGACCTGTTACCGGTAATTAAACAATGAGTTGATCTCCTCTCGGATTGGTTTAGGCCTAGGTTTGAGTTTCCGGTAGCGCGTGGGACAGAGAATCTTACCAGTCCTGATCACCTGATTCCTCTTCTGTTTTGTAAAGGGGTTCATGGAGTCCAAGCCTTTGTTCTTTCGTTTTATTTTCTAGTTTGTTTCGAATTTGTCTTGTTTCTTGGACTGTGCCCTTTTGATCTCTCGCGTGGGTATTTTACATTTAGCTTATACTATGTTTCTATAATTTTAGCGCAGAATATTGACTGATATAATATCAATTATTATACCTCACTATATGTTCTCTATACTTAATGTTTTAAAGATAAAATTACTATTTTTCCATTGATTTGAATTTGCCAGTGAATTGTTTCAAAGACTATTAACCGGTTAATAGTTCTGATGACTATTTACCGGCGACGTCACCAAAGATATTCGAATCTCCAATACATAACGAAAGAGACCTAGTATACTTTAGTGCGCATTGACGTCTACATATAAAAAACATCGAAGTTTTTCCTAAGTTGTTTTTCGGAAAAATAAAACAGTTATTTAATGGGATTTCGAGCCGGAAAATAGTCAAACCTCAGGAAAAATAAAATGGCTATTTCCATCAATACCATTTAATAACTGTATAATAGCGCTTGAAATGAGAAATTACCAAGAATAGAAAGGGCTATTAGAAATAAATATGTACACAGAAAAAGCAACATACGCAAACATTAATGGTCTAAACGACAACGCCCGGACACCACCAAAATTCTTTGAGGGGATCATCTTGGGATATTAAGGTTTTCAATACAATGCAATATGTAAAATATTAACTTTTAATATTAGGGCTGTCAAAATAAAAATAGAAAGAGACATTTTGGAGAAAGCCAAATAATCTCATTTGTCAATGACTTCCGTTTTGAAAATCTCATGAAGACAATTTAACATTAAAGAATTTACTATGTCTTTTGTATCACTTTTTCTTTAGTTCACTTGTATATATAAGGAATAAATAATAGTCCATAACAAAAAATCATTCAGCCAAATCAATATTGTGCTCAGCCATTCAGGTTAAAACAAAATCAAAACAGCTCATTTTGGACGCCTGTCTTATGGACAATAATTCCACATATCATTTTTTATCAATCAGATGAGCAACGAAGATAATGTCCGTTGAAGTCCCAACAGAAGTCTACCTAATTAAAATATATGCTGTCGATGAAAAATTCATCATTTTAATGATATCAATTCAAGACTGGGATGAGATTGTAAAATTTGCATTGTTTTAAAATGTTCAAATGAAGACAACTGCATAAAAACAAAACAGAAACAAAAAAGAGTTTTCTTAACTAAGTTAATATATAAAAAAATTACGGTGAGATATTATATTTATCTGTAGAATTACCTTTGCAACCTGTGAGTTTCCAGGTCCATTTTCTTCAATGAGCGAGATAATTAAAGAGGCAATTGCCTCTCGTAACTCTAAAACCTAAAACATACATACATATTCAAATATAATTTATACAATGAAAAATGTCTACTTTTACTTTTCAAAGGAACGATTAAGATTATACATGTATTAAACTTCTGAAAAGATACGTTTGACATGGCAGAACTCCAAATCTGATTACCAAAAACAAAGAAAAAAAGCCATTATAGCCACTTGGGTTCTTTTGTAGAGGCAGAACATGTTTAAGGTGAATATATAAACCTTCTTTAACAATGTTTAAATATCCGACTTTCAGTGTATTAATCGGTTCTGATGCTTTTGATGAGTGGTTGCTCCTTGAAATAAACAAAGCATATAAAATTATATCATACTTATGCATCTTGCGTTTTTCTTTCTTTGCATAACTTAGATTAAGAAATTACCTTCTCAGGCGGACAGTCTGCAATATCCCCAGCTCTCAATATGAAATTAACATAATCAACAACTTTCCTGTCATAGACAACAACTCGATTTTCTTGGTTTCCCTGTAAATAATACTTTTGTAATGTGCACCTGTATTAATTTTACATGTTATCTTCATCTTAATGTACGCGTTTGCTGTATTGTTGGTGATACTGACGTTTAATGCGTATGATAAATATTTTTCATACTTAAATAGGTATATTGAGAGATTACTCTTTTAAATGTACATATAGCATACGAAAATAATCCATATTTATTAAACATTGGTAATTTTTTTGGATGGTAAATCTAAAAACTTGTAGGAGACATAGAGTGAATGACAAAGAGAATCACTTTATTTTAACGAGGAAATAAAAAAAAATCAATTGCCACTATTTGTTAATCCCTAAATTAAATGCGTGCACCCAATATTAAAAATTCAACAAAATACTTACAGAGCAAAATTCGTTCAATGTGTTGAAGAGCTGTATTATCAAAGCAATTGTTTTGCTGTTGATGGTTGAATACACGACATTCAGAAACTGCGCAGTTTCGCCAACAATGTTGAAAGACTTTACATTGTCTGGCTGTTCCCTCATATAGGTCTATAAAAAAAATTTAAAAAGATATTCACTTTAATGCAGGCAAAATCAAATACATGCAACCAAATATTGATATATAAAAATAAGAGTTGTGGCATAATTGTCCATGAGACAGCCATCCACCAAGTGACAGTTAAATTTAAACTTCTACAGGTCCCATTATGGACTTCAACAATGAACCAGGGTCCATACCATAACGGAAGCTGTAAAAGGCCCCGAAATACAAATTGTGAAACTATAAATAAAACACGACAATCGACCTAATCCAAAGCAAAATTGGTGCAAATATTGTTAAGTTCATGTTTTTATAAAGACTTTTAAAAGTGATAGGATTAATTCATCATAACATTGTTCATTGATACTCATGAAGGAAACTAAAGCAATTGTAAAACAGTTGCTGCCACCTGGAGATTACATACCATCAGTTTCAGGTTATTTAAAAAAAAAAATTTTAAAGTTAGGTCAAAGGCAGTTTATGATGAAGGAAGTATGACTTTGTTGTCTAAGATTGCTCATGTTACAAATTGTATATTTACTGTTAACCCACTATGTGACCCTGTCTATGTCATAAACTACATTTGGAATAAATTTTGTAAATGTTTTGTTTGTTAAATTTTCATGAAAGAGAGGAAAATCATCCCCTGACTTTGTACAAGCTTATAGCTTGGCATGCAGTATTTTAATATGAGATGAACTACTTTAAAGGATTTTGACTATTCTCTACTTATTTTGTGCAGTAGTCCTGTCCATTGTCAAATTTATGTACATAGAGTTCCATTGACTGTAAGGATGTTCTCTTCCCTGTTTAAAAATAACAAGGTTTTTAAAAGGTTGTGATGGTATTTAAGGTCTTTTGTATTGGATCAAAATTATAAGAAAAAAATAATGGGTCCATGTGCTGGTTAACAAGATATATGAATTTAAAATTAAGAGGGAAAATGTTCCTCAGGATTTTTCATAGGTTTTTGCTTGTCAGGTTCTTTATATCAAAACCCAATAAGAAATAACAAGAATTTTATAAAAACTTCTCAAATGACATTTTAAGGTGAGTTTAGTGGAATTTTGAAAAGAAAAGTGGGGGTTACTGGGCAAAATATATTAGTGCTATGAAATGGATAAACTTGAAAATCTGACAAAAACCAACATCCTTAAATCATAATAATGATTTTTTGCTGCACATATATTTTACTAGAAAATCGTCATCTTGTAAAAAATTTGATATGTACTGAAGTTTAAGCTAGTGTTATAAATGACTCCCAAGGTAAAGAGTACATTGTATTGTTGAAACCTTTATCGAAACATTTCAGTATATTTATTGACTGTTCAAGAATCACCATGATAAACTAATTTTTAAAGAAAAATGATCATGATGCACCTAATTTATAATCTAATTACATTTGTTTTTTATGTTTTCCAGAGTAATGATTTAAAGCTTCAAGTTTTAAAAGATTCAGGAAGAATGCAAAAGGATGTCATCATGAAACATCAACCAAAGACTATTGTTGGTTTACTTCAGAGTGTAAGTTCTAACAGCTTCAACACAGTTGTAAATATTGTTACCATTCTGTGGCATCAGATCTTTTCACTTCACTATCAAAAAGGTAGAAATTCCTTTGTTACAGTTTTCTCATTGCCTGTGACAAAGTTGCAAGCAAGATACACTGGTTGGAATTATTTAGGGTAGCCATGAAGACTTGAACATTTTGATGTTTTCTTATTTAGGAAACTATTTATCCATACAGTTGAATCAAAATTATGCCTCTAGATCAAAAACTTAATTTGCAGAAGCCACTGGAATTGTTATTTCAATAAATGGGAAGTTGAAAATAGGAAAAGTGGAGTTTTCATGTTAGTTTTTGACTGTGCCAGCCTTGTCAGCTTGAAGGTTGAGATGACAAGGAAAAGAGAACTGATTATTACCATGTTATTCATGTCCAACCATATTTTGTGTTAATCTGCTCTGTAATAGAATTTCTCTCATTATATGCATTCAAGAATATTTTTAAGTTTTTGAAGTAAACAAGCTACAATAACAAACATGGTTCTGAAAATAACCACGCAAACACCACAACAACAAAATGTACACTGTCAATATGTATTTAAAACATGCTTTACATGCATGTGTGTTATTTAAGTGAATAATACAGTGGAATACAAAGTATAATTTTAAGCCTATTATGAAAAATTGTCATTCATGTGAAATGCAAGTTAGACATAAAATAATTGTTACAGTTGACCTACATGTGTAATGTGTTTTTCAATAAATGTAAAGTAAGTTTAACTGGTTATGCTAACATGTTGTGTTGTCCACTGGTGTTCCAATAACTGTAACTTTGTAATTGATATGCATAGAAATGGGGAATTGAAAAATTTTCATAATTGATAATCAGAATTGATCATGGAACCATAATTGATTAATACTGAATTATAATCAGGAAACAATTTTCTTTTCCGAGCTAATGTAATTTCAGTTTTATTTCTTACGTTATATGACTATGCACTGCTTCTTCATGTCCAGTGTGTGTTTGTTTGTTGGACTGTTTTTGATTTTATATAAAAGCCAAAGTAATCCCAAACTTTTGACTTTGCCTTTCCTGGAAACAGGTAAATCTTTTTTAATTTGGACATTGTTGTTGGTGTTTGGCTTCAAGCCTCCTGGGCTTGCTATTTGGAGAATTTACTATGGCAAATTTAGATTGGACATGAAAACCACAAAAAAATTTTGCAAACCAAAATTTTATCAGCGATATTTAATTATTTGTTTTGAATTTGATTAGTAACATCAGCAGCCAGAAAACCACTGTTTATCGATCGTCAGCGATAATCATTCCATCACTAGATATGCATGTTTTCCAATGAGTATTTTGTTGAAATGTTTTATTTTACAGAGGGAGATTGGTAGAAGGGGACAACAACAATTTAGTTGTGGTGATAGGAGAGCTATATCTTGTCAGTATGTATTGCTTTAATATAAATAGTTGATATCACAGGATTATTGTAGAAACATTCTTATGCTTTATAAACTGTTTCTTTCTGAAAAAAATGATCAGATTTTTTGGTTTTTATTAATAAAAGTGTGTAAAATCTTATACTTGTGATCTATAAATCTCTCATTTCACAATAACAGAACAACCGTGTTATATATCCACCTTTGGGACCAGGCCAAGTCTTGGTGCTATGTGAGGGGGTGATAAATCAAGGTTATATTTACATGGAAACTATAGCAATTTTGGAAAAAGGGAATTTGCAAAAATGTGTGGAAAAGTGAGGGACTGCCATTATAGAGGGGGGTATAACAAGGATGCACTCTTGTTATTAAAAACATTTTGTTTGGACCAAGGGGTTAGTGGTAGATTTTGACATTAAAAACAAATTCCAAAATAAACAAAGTAGAATGTGATAATTATTGTGAAAAGCTCATTGAAGCCTAGAATAGTTTTATTCTGCATACTTGTGGATCATAAATTTGTTTAAATTTTTCTTGTTTAGAATTAAAAATTATCACAGTACTTGGGTATGGCTGGAGTATACAAAATTTTTTTTTAAATTGGTAAAGTATAAATATAATAGGTAAAATTAGCCTGAATTTGTTTTCTTTTTGGTATCAACAGTGATTGACAATATGGTGTTGGGCATAGATATATTGGATAGAAGTTAATCTCGGTATAAATGTACAGACTATGAGTATAAATATATAAAATGTAATATAATAAAGTCACTGTAAAAAAACATTTTTCTTTTTCTGTATTTTATTAGCGTTTCATTTATAAAATTATCCATAGGCATATATTTAAGAAAACTAGGGAACTTTGTTGTAAACCTCAATTTCTTTTGGGTGACCGTACACATATCTCCAAAAGTTGCCTCCCATGGTTTGCTCACCAACATGGTAATTTGATCAACACCTAATTTATCAAATATTTTCTGTTTTTCCAGATACCTGCCAAACCACAGGGAGATCATTGATAATTACTATCATAAAGCTTTCTGTGGTACATACTCAAGAGAAGGCAACATATTCCTCTCCGCTGCTCAAGGTAGGTGCTTGGAATTTCATGTGAATAATACCAGAGAACTGTTTCTGTAAAAGTTTTGAAGTAGTTTCTTTATTAAACATCTTTCGTAATCTTTGCTAGAAGCAAAGCTGATGGTTCTCTGCTTTCTGATCACCTGACCCAAAGAGTCATGGCTTTATATGCATTTCCTGGCATTTTTGCACCAATAGTCTTTGCTTAGCCATCTTTTAAAGATTTATGTGGTATCTCTCACTACCTGCCATCCATGATGGCCATTGTTAAAACAGAAAAAGGGTGGCAATTTAAAAATCTTCTGTTATGTATTATTCAAAATGAAATTTTACTGCATCCCAGTATGTTACAAAGAAGGAGTATAAAAATAAATTATATATTTTTTGACTGGAAATATTGAATGCATGCAGGAACCAACTAGATAATTTTCCAGTTTATACATTGAAATAAACTGAACCTCACGTATGAATATTTCCATGGTTCTTGTGTGTGCTCTCCATTTCCTCGAAGAAAAATGCTGTCAAATTAAACAAATAAGTCATTTTCAGCTAAAATTTCTATTTGTTCCATTTTCTTCACTTTAAATCTCAAATATCTTGGAATGATTTACGAAAAATTGCCCGTTTTGATCCATGACACATCTTAATTTAGAACAAAGATAGTTTGCATTAAACAACTTTAATTTTTAAGGTCAAATTAGACCCTTACAGCACCTACTTCTTTCCAAAAGTTAAAGAAGTCACATGGCTTTTAGCTATGAGTAAATAAAACAACACAAGGCAATCTCTAAATGACATTGAAGCTTTAAAAATGCCAATTACAAAAACCTGTTCATTATTGCCGCAATTATCATTTTCTTATTTACTGTACAATTCAAATGAATTTGTATGCGGGAAATCAATTGTGTAAAAACCATGTATTAATGACAGATGCTATTTGTGATTTAATATTATCATTAAAGATGTTTATTTGTTTTACTTTTCTGTTACAGACCAGAATGTTAGAATATATGATACAGAGAATGGTAAATTTGATAAGTTCAGAACAATAAGAGCCAGAGATGTTGGCTGGAGTGTTCTTGACACAGCATTTAGGTGAGTTCAGTTATCAAATATGATTCAAAGGGAGGTAGATATTTTACATGTAGTAATAAATGCTATTTTGATGGAACCTATTGATGTATAAGTTGTAACTTTTCACTTAGCAACTGAATAAAGTTTGAAACAAAATTAATGATCAGTCAGTCACAAACTGAATAAAGTCTAAAACCTATTAATTAATTCTTACTTCATCCTTACTCACAAACTGAAGAGAGTTCAGTGGGATATGTTGATGTGTAAACTCAGCCTTCAACTCACAAACTGAATAAAATCTGTACATTTATGATTAATGATTCAAATTAATTTTTCAAAAAATATTTAACAAAAATTATATACACATAAATTCTTTCGGGCATGTGTATTTTTATGGTTTCATGATATCACTAAGATATGTTAATCAATGCAAGTAAATTTTTATACATTTTTTTCCATGATTCTGAACAATAAAAATACAGCATATTAACAACACTGAATATAAATAAACTTAAAAATTCTCTAACTGTATCCAGTGGATTATAAAAATTTCTCAATTCGCGATCATTAAATTTGAATCACAAGACTTGTCAAACATTCCAAGGACATTTGGTGGGAAATAACTCGAGACAATTTAACCAAAGCGTGGTTTATGTAAAATTTCTCTAATGGGTTGGGAAAGGTGAAAATGCATATGAAGCTAGAGAAAAGTGTTTTTTATAGAAGTGAGAAAACTTATCATCAATAGATAGTCACATGATTTACCACTTTGTGGGAAACAATTCATGATTACTTATTAAATTGGTCTGGCTTTAGGGAAGACTATGAAATTTTTAACCGAATATCAGTGCTTGGAACTTCATGTAAATTTTATTGTACCCAACAACAGATAAAATTATTGTCTTGGTATTCTTTATATTATAACAAGTTTTTAAGTTTCAAATCACTTTAGAATGTTAATTACAATTTCAGTCCAGATGGGTTGTATATGGCTTATTCCAGTTGGTCTGACAGCAGTAAGTATTTATTGTAAACAATTACACGCTATTACATGGGATTTTCCATATATGCAAGCCAATATGCTATATTGAGCCTGAGGGCCAGTATGGGTATGAGGGCAAGTATGAATTGTTGAGGGTGAATATGAAACATGGAGGGCAAATATGGATTTTTAGAATCGAGTGCTAACATGAGATATAATATAAGGTTTAAATTACATATATTACTTCTAAATATGTGGAAATTATTATTTTAAATCTCCATCTGGATGACTAGTGTATTTCAAAAAATCAAATACTTCTAAATGGTGGATTATAAAACAGATATACATTTTTTGTGTTTTAATGTACCAATCACATCTATCCTTCAGCAAAGGAGGGTTTTTTTGGAATAACAGAAACATTTACAGAGAATTATTTATGATAAGTTTCCATATCACATTCTGTAGCAATCTAAAAAACCAACATCATATACAGAGCTTTAGCTTGGTTGATGGGATTATATTGGTCTTGGATTTAGGATGTACCCAAACAGTTGTAAAATACTTCAAAACAAATATAATTTTAAGGGGTACAATAAAAGGGAGATGGTATTCATATGAATCACATCATCCATATACAGTGGATAGTGCTCTTTTTAGTTTAGTTTGGTTACAGTTGTGATAAAATCACATGATCAGTAACATTTTATGGAGAATGATAAAAAGGGTGTGGTATTGATATCAGCATTCAAATACAGCCAGCAATGTATGTACAGTATTGTATTTGCAAATTTCCTTTATTAGTACTCAATATATGATATTGGAATTTTAGAAAATAAAAATGAACTTATGTATTGATAATGAAATGAATTATACCGTATTGTTTTATTTACAGTTCATCTATGCAATATTTATGGTGAAGAAGAAACACACAAAGCACTACATCTTGACCCAGGAGATCATAGCTTCAGTATTTTCTCTTTAACATTTTCCTCAGACAACAGAGAAATTCTTGGTGGGTAAGTTATTGTTTTTATGGAAAATTGTGATATTTCCAGGTAATTATAAGCCTGTTGAACATGTTGTATTTGGAAAATTAGTTTCTGTTGGTCTTTTGTCAGTGTTCCAGCTAGCCCAAAATGGAGGGGCACTTCCCCTCAACCCTTTTTGTGCTCCCGTCTGATCTTTGAATTTTGGAGATGCAATTACATGTAAAACGACTTATTCTAAATGAAAATAAAGAGTTATGAAGTTGAAATGTTTATCTATAAAATAAACTTTCTAAACTTCATAATGACAAAAAATAAATTTGTATTTCATCTAGGTCATAAATTTCAGTTCAAAAATCGTTCTAAAGTTCCCTTTTTCCAATTGTGCCCTCTAATTGAATTAATGTTTTTTACATAATGGTTTTATTTCAGTTGTTTCATTGGATTAAGTGCTGTCAGCTGACATTCAATTAATTCTGATATTGTTAGATAATAACTGTATAATATCTGCAATCAAATTAATACAGTCAAAATATACATTGCTGACATTGTTAATATTTGATATTGCTGAAAACCTCAACCTATTTCTTAAACATTGGTTACACTTAGTTCATGTACATTTTTGTTCACACTGCAAAAATTTTTCATTAAAATAGATTACAAATTTCACTTAACCTTAATAAGATGCCTATGGCACAATCAAAATATAGAGGTTTCAAGTCCCTCTGCAAGGATTGTATGAGCTCTGAATTCCCCCAGAATACATGATAAGTGTACCTTGTAAATTACAAATCTGATATATTGATAGATTGGTGTTTAATGCCTTATTGGTAATATTTCAACAATATGGTGGCAAGAATGAATGTTATATTATACAATTATTGTCTTTTGTACAGGTCAATATGAGTATTAATAGAAATCAATATCGACTGAGGCTCCAGCCAAAATCAATATGATTTTTGGTCTATTGAAACTCATATCAGCCTCTACAAAAGATTAGACATGTAATACAATGTACTAATTTTTAAAAAATAAAGTATATAACACAATTACCGAACAAATCAAAGTCCATAAGACATACGGCAAAATAGGTATCACACCAC
>JAULBM010109189.1:0-18927 GCA_032357055.1 Geukensia granosissima | reverse complement strand
CTGGTTGGTTCATTTTAATCAGTTAGTCCTTTGCAATCATATGAAATTGCAAACATGCAGACAGTGTAACAAAAAATCCAAGTTTGCCAGGTGAGCGATTACAGGCTCCATGGAGACTCTGGTTTGGTTGTCTCGGTCATATCCGAAAGATCCTCTAAAAAGATTTTATTCATATCATTTGGATATGATTTTAAGCAACTGGTACTCTATTAAGAATAGCAATTTCTAAAATAGGATATTTTGTATTTTTTACATGTCACTCAGTTTTAATTAAGACCTGAAAACAATAACACAATATTTTTTCACAGGGACTTGAAGTCATTGTAAACACCATAGAAGAATGCTGGGATCAAGATGCTGAAGCTAGAGTGTCGGCTAATTGTGTACATGAACGTTTGATAGCTCAGAGTAGGGCGACAACAAAAGTGTCCGAAGTCATTCGGCCACCCAGTGAGGAGATACCCTATCAGATATCTTCAATATCAGCATGATGTTAATTTTACATCTGTGGCATATGTAGTGACACCTTCTGTAAACACCATAACGTTTTGGAACATTTTTGTGTTTTTAAATATGATACCACTGATATCTAGCATTTAGAGCATCACATGCTGAGACTTTGTTACAATGGTTATGGCTTCCAGATTTAATGATGAGTGTATTTACTTCATCAACGGAAAACCAACATTGAAAGTTTTATTTTGATGTGCTACAGATTTGCTTCAGTTGGGAAGTTATCTTTAACCAACAAAAGATTTTTGGGAAAAAAACGGTTTCAAATTGCGATTCTGATCTAATAGAAGGAATGACTAGATGACAAAAATTCATTCATTTTATTACAGAAAAGGTGCACAAACAATTATACCTCTTTGTTGACTAAAACAGACGTGTCCCTTTTATTGTAATGTACATGTACATATTTTCTCAAGGGAAATCATTAAGTAGTGGAAAATTGTACGTAGATGTTATGGTCATTTACGTTCAAATATATTGAATTTTATATCTTATGTAAGGAAAAAATCAAGTTAATTTTAAAATTTCATCCACCTGGACCTAAAATCACGACCGATGGTAGGATTCTTATTTTATTTTTAAAACAATTTTTTGAGCGGGTCCTTTAGGGATGAGGCAGGCACAGGTGTGAATTTAAATATTAACTTGAACTGGCTGATGTCACTGATTGTTGTAGATATACTGTTATGTTAGTTTTAGAGTTGGAGAAGAGTTTATATTAAATTTGTTAGTACATGTATTTGATCAGGTGTGAAAAACATGTATTTTATCAGGTGTGAAAAACATACAAGACCTCTAAGTGTAAATATGAGTATTTTATTTTTTCTGAAAAAAAATTATCTGATAGTAAAATCATGAAACTAATAGTTGGATATAAGTGATTTGATTTTTCTGAATTTTTCTTTCCCAATGAATCATTATAAAGGAGGTTTAGGGTGTTGTTCGCCATCTTGGATTTCAAAAAGGCAGAATTGTTCTTTTCCAATAGTCTATACAGACAGGCAATTAAGGAGCAAAAATATTTAATAGAAATATCTGTATTACTCATCTGAGGTTATGATAATCTTTGCTTAATAAAAAAAAGTAAGATTTCTTCCAAATTAAGAAAATTTTCAATTGTCAAGGGAGGTAACTCCAACTAATTTATATTCTAGATTTCTTTATTTGTTATTGAAACAAGAAAACAATATTCAAAATATTTTTAAAATTATGATTTTCCCAATATATCCTCGCAAAAACTGTTAGCAGCTACAAGACATCAAACTTGAAAATGAATTTCGGAAACAAATACTTATGTGATGATAAATAATGTTTATTGTTTTTCATTAAGACACCCCAACCTCCTTTAATTGATTTGAATGACAGCTTATATATTTTAAGTTGGCAATATATTTCCAGATTTAAAAAATACCTCCTGAAAGAATGCATCTTGAAAGACTTGTGCAGAAGTTGGTTTCATTATATAAATTATTCCCTGCTTCTAAATAGCTAATTAAAATGGGTGGGCATGTAAGGAGAACTCCATTTGAATTTACCAGGGGACAGAGGGGGAAATGCACATTTTAAATATGTTGTGGATGGCAAGGTTTCTATATAAGGCATATACTGTAATTTTTTTTCTATTTGTGGGGTCTGAAAAAGACTAAATTCTCTTGCAGGTCAGGTTACTTTAAATGAAATTGACAGATATACAAATAAGGGGGCTCATTTCCTTGCTAATTTCATTTGCTATGAACAGCTCATAGACTGTTGCTGATTTTTATTTTAATAAAAAAAGATATTCCTTTTTTTTTAAATTTCAGTATCACACATTTGAACAGCATTCTTGGTAAAAATAAATCCACAGTAATGCTTGTAAAAATATACATTATCTCCTAGGGGAGTATACTTGTGAAATAGTTAAAAAAAATTCCCTCTGTGCATTTGTAAACATTTCATCCAACACTATTTACATGCATGCTGTTGAGCTTTTTGTGTGATAGTGTATTGAATACCCTTTCATATTTTTTTTTTATTTGAGGGCATTTTAAAGTACACCAAATGAAATTTGTAAAAACTCAAGTGGTGATAGTAAAGTTTTATTTTTAGTAGAAAAATTTTTTGCCAGTAGAAATCAAACTAAATAACATTCTTTGTAAGTTAATTTGCCAATACATTTCAGGGTTTTTCAAAGGTGAAAGTGGCAATATTTAGAGTTTAAAATAAAATTTCATTTAGGTGTACTTCAGTGTAAATTGTTGTACAAATATTGTCTTGAAAAATTGTGTATAGACACACATCAGTGTTAGTGAAATGGACTGTCCATTTAAATTTACTTGTGAAGAGGGAACATGTTTGATTTTGTGCCCATGAGGATTTGAAAAAAAAACACAAAAACTTAGCTTAAGTAAAAAATGTATGTAATTGGGCATCTCATCCCCAAAAAATCTTTTTTTTCTTTTAAATTTTTCACCTGAACATAAAAAGGCCTCCATCAATAAAATTTATTTAAAGAATGAGTTCCCTCTATCAGGTAAGCTTTGATTGAACAGTCCTGTTATGATATATGGGCATTTATTGGATTAAATGCATCACTTTGTGTACTAATAATGAACAATACTACTATTATTGTTGAATTTTTTTTGTTGTTTTGGTTTAATTGGTATTTATTTTAAATTTAGTATAGTCATTTTATTGTCTACCAGAAAATTGTAAAACAGTGTACTATTTAAAATTGAGAATTGTCAACACTTCCTCAAACTTGCAAGGAATAGTTTTATGTTGTTTTGTCATGTGATCTAAGATCTTTTTATTTTTCTTTGATTGATAGTCTTGTGTATAATAACAATGCAATCATGATAAACATAAGAAACTTGATAAATACTATAAAACCTAACTGAGGTGTCTTAGAACTAATTGTGGGAATGCACATCTATTAAAACTGGACAGATGGTGGATATTTCATAAAGATTTGCCCAACATTTAAAAATTTTAATTATTGTGGCGGGAAGAATGGTAAGTGCATTCAAACACCCCTCCCCTGCCTACACCCAAATACATTTATATTTGAAACAGTTCTTTGTGTTATATTTAAAATTTAAAGTTTTAAGATAGGTCATGTGATTTTTATTTTTCAAGAAGAAAATAAAGATTGATCCATTAAAAAAACATGGTACCCAACAACAGATTTAAAAGATTACAGGTTAGTTATGGTAAAACACCCGCCTCTTCTCAAATGGACCATTCAATTTGCTTCTAGAAGATTTTGTTGGGGGTCTTCACTAGAGGTCTATGCAGACAAAAGTGCTTTTTCATAAGATACTGGATTCCAAATAAGGGCCCTTTTGACAAAGTGGCTGTTGTAAACAGGACATAAATTTTGACTGTAGTGTGTCGGGTAATCTAGTAGTATTGTTTCATTATTGCTAGTGCATTATTCAAGGAGTTCTAATTACCTCTTGAACATCATGCAAACGAACTTACAAGAGAAATTCTGGTGTCACACAAATTTTAATATTTAGAATAATTCATTAAGGCAAGCAACAAGAGTCGATATTAAAAAACACATTGGATCTGTTCTGGTTTTTTTCTTTATGATTGTAGATAGGGTTAGAAGGGACATTATACTTGTGGACGTTGATTGTAGGTTATCAAATGGTATTAAGGGAGTACACCTGGGGTAAGGGAGATAACTATTGAAATCAGTAAACTGTTTAAAATGTTTCATCTAAGCTGTTTAAGCATCTTGTCGAAAAAATTCAGTTGATTAGTGTCACTTAGATGCTAACAATATATATCTATGATAAATGATCCAAATGATATAAGAGTTATGCCCCTTAGCCTATGTCTGGCCCCTTACTTCATTAAAAAGACAAAAGGATTTTTTTGGACAGGTTCACAAATCTCTTCCTATCAAATTTAGGACAGTTTTGTTTCATTGTCTGGGGTCAAAAGCATTTCTGCATTTGAAATATATATCTTTAATAATTTATTTTAGGGTGCAGAAGTACTTTCGATCCAGGACTGGGAATTCAAAGGAATTTTTAAAAAAAAAGACACTACTTCAAGGAGAGTATAAAAAATATAATGCTTCAGTATTCAGTATGAGAACATGATGAAATATGACTGAATGTATGAATTTAATGAAATGTTTTATGTTCCGATGTATGATGTCAGAATTTCTGTGGTTCAGTTAAAAATCAGGAACTTATCAGTGCCCTTAAAACAAAAAATCACATTAGGTAGCATTTTCTGGAAAAAAATCTGTAAGATCTATTGTTTTAAATTTCACCATTTTTATATAGTAATCCTAACGTGTACAATAAACAAGTTAATATACATGTCTACATGTCATGCATGTAGTTTCGTTTGCTTTTTAACGACCAATCCTTTTAAATATTCTAATGCCTTAGATGCCAGTGTTCTACTTGATTTTAAATGCCATCTCGTTTTAGGTTTTTTCTGGGATTTTAAATATTTGACATTTTACTTTATTTTTTTTACCAGATGTATAGTGTAGAATATTTTGAAGAAAATTTTTTTTACAAAAAATAAATATCATGCTAATAAGAACTATTTTGAAGGAATTTATTTATGTATTTACTCAGCCAACTTACTCACAAACTAGGAAAGGTAAAATTTTAAATCATAACAGACTATCTATTAGTATCTCATAGATAACAGAAACATACAAAAATCCTACAAAGGTCTGTGAAGTTTTCATGAGATTTGTTCTAATAGAAGAAGAGTACATTTCCACCAAACAGTAGATTATTTCTGCCATAAAATGCAGCAAAAATTACAAGAGACTAGATAGTTCTAGCACAAACTTAAAAATACCTTTGATTTTTCTTGTGTTTGTAAAAAAACGTCTAAATGTCAAATTTTTGTTTAGCATTTGAAATATTAATGAATAATTAATTTATTATGAAAAGAGTTAACTTATACAGTATAAGATTTCATTAAAATTAAAAAGCCTTTCTTGTAGTATTAAGATTTGACAAATCGTGAATATGGCCTTTTGAATTAACTACCTTGACATAAAGCTCAATATTTTTTCTATATCACAATGATAAATAATAGAAACACAGAAATTATTCTTTATGATCTTATGATGAATGCCTTGAAAATGAGCTTTTTACTCAAAGAAAAGTTTATCTGCAATGTTAGTGGAATATTGTTAAGTTTGATATTATTATTTTTTTCTAAAAAACAGTTTGATCTTATAATTTTTTGAAAACTTGAGGACAGTGAGTTACCTGCCTTTAGTATTATATCCCGGTGGACATTGTGGCATCGTTTTTATTATTGTGATACAGTTCATTGTAATATGTATAAGGCCATTCATAAAAATGATTTGTTTCCAATCACTCAAATCTGATTTATCAAATCTGATTTTTGGGGTAAATTATTAAGAAAAAAAATATAATTTCCTAATTATTTTATTAAATTTGAATCATCAAACAGTCTGTGGCCTAAATTTTGGATTTTCATTTGTGAACTTTGGAATATAGTTAGTTTTCATCCATTGAAACATATTGTTACCTATTGCGGGTCAATTTTTGACAGATTTAGCACCAATTTAGTATGTGAATTTTAACATAATGGCAATGACTGTTTAAATAAGAAAACTTACTGGGTATTAAAAATTGAACTTGCAGTCTGATTAGTAAAACTTTTTTTTTTCCTTTTTGTGTGAAATGAACTGTAACAGTTTTCCCCCAAACAATTGAAGAATTCTGCCAAAATATGTCACAGATGGAGCAATCTGTGAAATTAAAGGGAAGCAATGTTAGTTCTGGTTTTAATCAGATTGCAAAAACGATATCTGTAATTTTTTTATTTAAACAATTTTAATAATTGCTTTAGAACACAGTAGTTAAGTCCTAATCATATTTATATAATGTAAATAGTTGTAAATAAATGTAAATAAATTACCTGTCAACAATTACATGTACGTGGAAATTAGTGTGTACATCTTTTACGTCTTCAAATTCTTTTTTATGTCATGTAATTCTATTATGCAAAACCATTACGGTTTACAAATCAGGTTTTTCAAGGTCCAATATTTGAAGTGGTTTTAGTTTAAACATTTTAAAATGGAAACTGCTTTTATGTAAAATTACCTCTTAAATGCACTGTTGTTTTTTGATCATTTAGATTTTTTAAATGTTAAATATATTTAAATAAATTTAGATAAATTCAAAGAAATTTTGATATGATAAGTTTAGTTGAAAATGTATGTATATATCTTTCATTTCTTCTTTTTGTAAAAATTGACAATCTTCAAAAATTGTGTAAAGGTGTACCTGGCACATTTGGAATGCATATTTGGATTAATTCACCACTTTTGATTGTGTAACCATTTAAAAATCTATAATTCAACTAATTGATTGGCCAAAGCTATCAATAACAATCAGTTCTAAACCAAGATGAAAGTATTATCATATGGGTATAAAATTACCCATAATTCATTACATTCACAAACAGCAAATTACATAGTAGGGGGCTATTTTACTGTAATTTTTGTGAATATATGAATGTAGTTTATTGGTATTATTGAGATTGACTAGATACATGTATAGTATCACTGGTTTATGCGTTTTTCATTTGATCTTACTGGCTTGAGAATTCTATCATCAGGCGAATATGCTGACGTGAAAAATTTATCAGGATTCCATTATTCTTTGATATCATAGAGGGTGGTACAGGGGCTTGCACGTTGCATTTTGATCAAGACATGTGTAACACAACAAATCGTTAAATAAAAAGCCGTAAAAACGTTGCACAAAAACAACCCTGTACCACCCTCATCATAAGGATGATGAAGCAATGACATCTTTACAATAGTCTAGCGATAAGCAGATTGTCATTAGTCATCTTTACTTGATCTGTCATATTCCATCTCAATAAATATTATTTATCTTGTAAAAAAGATTATGATAATCTTTAATTTATATAAGACTGTCTTTGCAAGATGTGTAGTTTGTGATGGTTTAGACAGAAGTGGGGAAGAAATCCAATGGTAATCTGTTTATCACAGGGTTTGAGAGTGACCCCATCTTCCTTAAGACTGACAGATGTTTGCTGCAAGTTTGAAAAAACAACAAGAGTTTCAAATAATTGTAATGGCTTTTATCTTGGAATGAAAGAAGTAGAAAAAGTTCATGGCCCATTGTTTGCATTTTTGAGATATAAGCAGGAAAAGGCTTTCTCTTAATGTTCCATAGTATTTGTCAAAGTAGGTTCTGTCTATTAAATCTTGGGAAGAAAATGGCATTTTAAAATGTGTTTACTGAAGTTTGAACTGAAAATGCGGGTCACTGAACAAAATATTAATGCAATGTAATGGATAAAACCATCGGAGTTCAGAAAATCTGACAAAAATGGCTAAATATGAGTGTCAAACATCTTTATTGAACAGAGAAATGAACAATAAATTTTGCATACCAGCATTGTTATTTGATAACAAGTATTATAATTGCAGTATGGTCTTTAGGAAAAAAGCATGAACCAGCAATAAATATAAATATAAAATCTATGATTGTTGAAATTTTCAGTAGTATCTTGCAAAAAGTGCTATATGTGTTTATAATTTTTTAAATATTTTTTATCATATATTGATTGGATTTCATTGGAAATATTCTGCTTTAGCTGTCCTTGTTTACAAGGAATGTTTTATTTTATTCATTTAAATTTTTAATCTAATTAAAATTAGATCTCTGCACTCGCTCCCCCTTTTTTATTTGTTTTCTTTTATCTTAAGTTGTATCATGGGAGATCTAAATATTTGAGTTCATGTCAGAAGTCAAATTCAGTGATGCCTCACTGAAGAAAAGGCGATTTGCCTGGCATAGTGCTTTGATAAAGCTCCGAATCGTTCCAAAGGGAAATAATTAACCCCTGACATGAACTCAGATAGGATGTCCTTATATCTCCCACAACGCGACCAAAGAAAAAATACAAATAAAAAAAGGGGGAGCGAGTGCAGAGATCTAATTTTAATTAGATTGTTAAATTTTTTACGTAATTTCACATTGAAAGAAATTTGATGGTTATTTGAGTATTAATGAATTAAAAAGATACATAATTTTATAAGATGCAAGCTTGAGGTAAAATTGTTTGCTTTATATTAGATAAGTTGTTGAAATTGAATTTGCCAAAAAACTAAATAAAAAATTAAATTAAATTTTCGGTTTTATGAAAGAATTTTCATGGGTGCAAGGGAAAATTTCTGCATTGCCATCTGTTATTCAGGCATTTTAGTTTAAAAGTGGAAGTTGAATGTGTAAACTACCCCATATGCTTACAAAAACAATTAACTTCTAACTTTGCACAACAGAGGGTAGACTATTTTGGCCCCAAAATTTTAGTGTTTAGTTTAAGTCAATTAAAAAGCATAGCTTAATTGAGATATGTCTTAGAATTTTATGTTAAATCAGGAATGAGCTTTATATTTTCTTGACAAAAAACTAGCTAAAAATGGCAATGTTTTTTGTTACTGGTGAAAAGTTCAAATTGGACGCAGTTTGATTTGAAAATTTCACAATTGTTTTTAGTCTTACCAGAAAAAAGTATTTGATGTAATCCATTTTTTCAATTGTCAGTTTAAAATTTTTAGTTTGGGGCCAAATACATGCCATTATGTACCCCCTTTTTCATTGATTTTGAGACCTTAAATAACCTTTTAAAAATTCAAGCTTGAATACTACAACACTAATATTTAAATAACCAGGCATCTTCATTTCAGGATTAGAATTTTTATTTGTCTAATCCCATGTAAAAGTAGACTTGTTGAGAAATTTTAATTTTATTTTGCACTATTTGTTAAAATTTACATCTCTTTTAAACACTTTATGATAGTAGCCAGGAATTAGATATTTTTTACCATTTGATTTTCAGAAGACCTTGTAAAATTTTAACTGTTGGCATGTATATCTTGTTAAGTATATTGATATGTTTCGATTGTAATTATAATTGTTTTATTGTGAACAATAAAACTGTAATTATAAAAAATCTAGTTTCCCTTTTCTAAAGAAGATGAAAATGAATTTGTATAAGATTTAGTGGTAGATTCAAGAAACAGAAGGGAGGGTCATCAGGCGGATTCACTCTTTTCTCCACATACCTGTGCTAAAGAGGAGGTATATATTGGAACTTTGACCTTCTTGCCTTTGGTTGTTGAGCCAGTTGAAACCAAACTATGGTGGAAAGGTGCTTAAAGGGTCACCTACCAAAATTGTATCACAGCAGATCTAAGTTTAACATGGGACCCAATTTGAAATTAACTTAAAAATCTTTTCAGAAATTACTTAGCCAGTTGCAACCAGACTTTCAGATGGTCACTAAACAAAATTGAAGGCTACAACCTCACTGACCATCCAAGGTGGCCACAACAGCCGAAATTATTTTTATATGGGTCTCTAAATGAAAATATACTGAAAAATCTTCTCGTCTGAAACTGTCATTCCAATTTGAATCTAACTGTTGGAATGGTGCTGTTGTTATCACTTGGTGTCTGTCGTCCGTCAACATTTTACATTTTGAACTTCTACAGAACCGCTGGATGGATAACAGCCAAATATGGATTAGATGTTCCTTGCAATGTGTTGGCCAAATGTTCATATTGTGTTGCCGATCCTTCATCTAACATGACCGCCAGTGGGGAACTTGGTTTAAAATTGGACCCAATAGGGAATTCACGAAAACAAGAGTTGCTGAATTAATTGAAGCAACACATACCATGAATTAGCTTACGAGAATTCTTCTGTAGAACTGGTGAATGAATTGAAAAAAAAACTGCGTTAATGGTCCTTGCCATGTGCTGACCAAGTGTCAGTGTTACTTTGGTAGCGATCATCATCCAAAATGGCCGCTAGCGGGGAACTATGTTTTAAATATTAATATAAAAATCTTCCAGAGAATGAATGGATTGAAACCAAACACGACATGGATAATCCTGAGAAATACTGACAGAGTTGTAACTTTGTTGCTGATCCGTCATCCAACATGGCCGCTAACGGGGAATTTAGTTTGAGAATTTTATGGGAGATTAGTACAAAATTTTTCTAGAGAATGGCTGAACGGATTAAAACCAAACATGGCACGAATGATGCTTACAAGGTTCTGACCAAGTACTGTCACTTTGGTGCCGATCTGTCATCAAACATGGCCGCCACTATTTTAAGCATAGGACCCTATGGGAAATTCATACAAAAATCCTTTTCTAGAAAACCGGTCAATGAATTGGAACCAAAAAATGGTGTAATTGTTACGCGATGCTGACCAATTGTTATTACTTTAGTGCTGATTATCCAATATGGCTGTTATTGGGGGACTTAGTTTAACATTTGACCTTATGTGAAATTCATACAGAAATCTTCAGGAGAACCGACCAATATGGACTGAAACCTACCATGGTGTGATTGTTAAAAGTTACTGACCAATAATTGTTAATTTGGTGCTGTATTCGACATCTCCACTGGCCAACCATAATGGCTACCACAGCCAAACTAATTTTTAAGTGGGGGTCTATGGGAAAGTTACTTAAAAGCTTCTTGTCAGAAACTGCTGGGCCAATTAGAACCAGTCTTTGGTGGAATGGTCCTTGAATGGCTCTCTACAAAAATAGCATTCGGCATGCCAACCGACCAGCTAAGATAGCCAAATATGGTTTGAATCAATATTTTGTTTTTAATGGTCCTCCATTGCTCCCACTTCAGGATATATCTCTCAAACCTACCGACCATCAAAGATGTCCCATAGCTTTATTTATTTTAACAGGGGAATCTTCTTGTCTGAAACGGCTGAGTAAGTAGGAAACAAACTTTAGTGGGGTGTTCAACTAACAAAACCTGTATCCAGCATACCCACCAAAATAATCTTTAGACGGTCCCCCAAAAGGAGATTTTATATTTTCCACATCAAGACATGAATAATATATTGAAATTGGGAGTTGAATATTTTGATACTATTATTTTTGTGTAAGATAAATTAAAAATGATGACCGATATCACTGGTATTTCTTGCAAAGTAAATGAAATAATTAATTCATGATATTCATTTATATTTAAATTTGCCCACTGTGACAGTAAAAGTACATCTTTGTGCTAGGTTTGGTTTATGTCCTATTAAAACATCATAAAGTATACCAGAGACACGTCTTTGAGTTTACAAATGGATTGCAAATAAAGTCAATAACAATCGAGTCATTCTGACCTACATTTAATGCTTGGCTGACTGGTAAAGTTTTGTGGTTAGTCCATTTCCCAGCATTTTTTCATATCAATGAATGTGTTACCACCACAACCCTTTGATAGTTACACATTTCTTTAATCCTGCCATTCGAGGAATAAATCAACCGCCAGTATAATTGTATAATTGTTATCGTGCTCGACTGGAGAGCGAAAGGTCGTGGATTCGGGTCAAACCACGCCAAAAATATCAAAATTGAAATTTGCTGCCTCTTTCGCTAAGCACACAGAGCAATGGTATAAGGGCCCAGGGTCAAATTAATGTGTCTGGGTACAGTGTTATATGTCTTCCACAAGAATCTTGCCTTCGTGAGCTAGAAATCTGCCTCAGCGTGCTTGTACAGTACAAAACAGGGTCCCCTATTCATCATCACTCATTATTAATGTGATCGATGAATAAACTGATCTCGTCCTGAATATGCATGAAATAAAGCAACAGACTATCAAGTAATCGAGGAATAAACTGATCTCGTCCTGAATATGCATGAAATTAAGCAACAGACAATCGAGTAATCGAGGCATAAACTGAACCTTTCCTTTACTCGAGAGACTGTAATTATACCTTAGGTCTATTCATCAGAAACATCTCAATATGCATCAAACATATATCTCCACTGCAGTAAAAAGAATCGTGTATAGTTTTACATAAATTATGCTCATCTCTTTAACAGTCAGGATTACTACCATATATGGAATGAGGTCATGAAAGGTCAAATGGCCTTAAAACTCCTCATATTTGTCTGAGCATGGAAATTAAAGATATTGCAAATTTGAATACAATCATAGTATCATTAATTTTCTATGACACAACCAAATCAACTTACCATATCTTCAACAATATAATTCAACATTTAATTCTTTTGAAACATAGTTAAATAAACCTAATCGATGCTTAGAATATGTCTAAAAATTAAAATTGGAACCTTCGAAATTTTTTATTTTTAAAGTATATGCAAATTTAGGATACATACCCGTTTTGGTAGTGTTGTTGGCTGTTTAACGGAACTGAGTCTCTCATGTTTTGGCTATTATTTCTTAAAGAAATAACAAATGATATCTAACTTACCGGAAATAGAATTTGGTGTGATTCCGTTGTTTGTCCTGCTCTTATGTGAAAATTGCTTCTTTTTTTTTGAAAAATTGAAGTTCCGACGACGTCTAAATTCTTGCATTTCTGGAACCTCGAAGTTTATTTTTTTCTGACATTATGCATAAATATATGCCAATAGATATAAAATCTATCAAAATATTTTACATTTTCTAAAACTCACAATTCCTGTGAGCAAAAAAGGTTATAATGGAAAACGACAAAATTTCCCCATTTTCAAATGAGTGGAGACAAACTAAGAATGTGTATAAAAATTTCGAAAAATGCAAAGGTTACCGTAACTTTTTTTCTCAGTTGCGTATTATAAGAATTGTGAAAATTCGTCCAATTGAATGAAAGGTGAGAGACTCAGCTCAGTGAAATATACTTTTTAGTTGACTTCTACGTGGGAATTTAAACACTATAAAAACATTATTTGTTGTCAAAAACGACCAAATTTTTAATGCATTGATACACCCATACATTATTTCAACTGGGATTTCCCTTCTACAAAAATCAGAATAAGAAGAACAAACAACGTAGGAAATTTAGTATTGGTGGTGGGTGGGGTAGTGGAGGGTACCGGTAAGCACAAAACGGGTAAACATAAAATCGTGTTAAAAAGGGTATAATTATTTAATCACAGTGAATTAGTTTACGGTTGAATGACCTTATGTTGCTTCAGATTTCATCATTGTTTTTATCCTTGACCCAGTAAATATCTACCTTTGAGTTGATAAAAATTAAGTAACTATAGATCAATATTTGGATATATGCCAGAGTTATTATAACTATGTATGAGTACGTAATCAATTGAAATTATGTCAAATAAGTTAAATAGGTAAAAGTAAATATATATGTTGTTACACTTTTTTTATACGCACCAACTCTAGATCTGTCCTCATATATAATAATGCCAAAGTACATATCCAAAGTCAGATAAAAAATTAAAAGACCGCAAATATTTACCTAAAGCTACGAGGAAAGCTTAAGACTGGGGTGGTTTGAACCAATATAAAAGCCTTAAGTTGCATTCAGCCCCATGCCCGTAGCCAGATATTTTCGGGGGAATGAGTTCGATCACCTCGCGAAGCGACATTCACGGTCGGAGTTGGGGTGTTTGGTGCAAATTAAATCCTGCAATCTAGTCATCTCCTGATACTGGCAGTCCTGGTCTTAGACTTTCATAGTCAAACTTCAGTCTGAATTTCGAGTTTAACAGTGCTTATTGGTTATCAAGGGGGATGGGCTTCGTCCGATCCCCTCGAACCCCCCTGGCTACGGATATGCCATGGCCCCTTATATAGATAGTTTAAATTCACATCATGTAAATTCACTTCTCTTACGTATTGTTATCTGTTTCCATTTAGTCACGTAGAGCGCATCACACAGATAGATATGGGGTTCGAATCCTACAAATGACTTAGTAGGCGGAGGTAGATCAACTTGTTGAATTATATGCAGCTTCTTGTTCAGATATCGCCCAGTTTTTTTTATTATTTTTCCATACATATAATTCATATGAGGGGAGGATCCAGGAGGCCCAATGGAGCCCAGGCCCCATTTTTTTGAAAATGCGAAAATGATTTTTAGCACTTGTTTTGCACGCAGACTAGTATTTATGTATTGGCAGGTTGGCAAGTGCCCATTCTCTTTTCCAAAAATCTGGATCCACCTCTGATATTTCTTGAACCATCATGCCCTCATTATGTACATTCTCTATAAGTTCTGCATAACTGAGTCTGTACATATCATCTTTAAAATAACTCGCTCATTCATTTTTCTGTCGAAGATTCTTCTAGAATTCTTAAATTCTTTAATTGAACGAATGTTCTAGTACATGTCTCTATAAGCTGACGTGTTGTAAAATTATTTATAAGTGTGGTCAGAATTAAAACGGAAACATTTCTGTGGGCTGCTGTTTTGCATTCTTAATTAAGCTAATACATTGTAAATTAAGCAAGATAGACTGTTTACAGTTATCAACTTTTATATTTCTGCTTACTTTAGTAAGGAGACAAGACTTTGAAAAGGATCGGCTCAATGACAAGAGAAGATAAGAATTTCATCAAAAAATATTTTCAACGGTAAGTCTGGAAGACTTTTAAACTGCCGGGTGGTTGGTGGTGAGAAACATCATTTTTTTACCAAAAAGGAGAGGACAAAAGTAAACGACATTTATTTTTAATTATTATTATTATTATTATTTTCAGAGAAAGATTCCCTTTTCCCCGAAACCGCCCCTGTCAGTATACAAACTTGGAAATCAATAATAAAATGTTTTAAATTATTGGGTAAATATTTAATTTAAATGGCCAGCGTGGATCAGCATATTTGTAAAAGTTTTTCCCATAGCGTAAGCACTATCTTTATTTGTAAATAAACCATGGCTCCTTGGAGATCAAAGGTTGGCTGATCCATCATTTGAACATTATTACGGCACATCTTTCTGCATTAATTTGGTTGGAAATTTTATTTGACATTTTACTTTTATAACTCTGTCAATTTTCCTCTTATTTGGACCAATTGAATTTTATATTTTTGAATTATTTGGTTAAGATAATAATAGGAAAAACACAATATTCACCAATTAACTGATTGGTGTGTTGTTTTAACGGATTGGCAGGCGCCTTTCGAATAACAACATCTCTCTGGCTCTTACTTCTCATATGACGATAAAAACAGATGCGTTAATATGAGCCACATGACCAAAATTACACATGACGTTTGTCGGCAATGTCTTGGGTTTTATCGTGTTTATCGGGGTAAAATTCTGCTTCCGGGTTTTCGTGAGATCTATAAATAGTAACTCCTTTGGTAAAAGAGTTTTCTAATTGGTCAATATTAATAATTTAACCGTCATTGTTATTTTTAGAAAGTATTGCACCATTAAAGACCATGCTCGCGCAATAACCGGCATTTCAACGAATGTAAGAGACTAGCAAAGAGATACCCAACACAGGTATTAAAATTTACATCATGGGAGACGTTTCTACAAGAAAACGAATATTTCAACGTTTTCTAAGATCATTTAATTCTCTAAATTGTCCACATGTATCAAAACGATTGGTTCTGTACATAATATTTTCTTTATTTTCAGTCCCGGCCAGGTCCGGCAAGCAAGTACTCCGAGGGCGAAGTCCTCAGCTCCAAAAACGAAGACGAGCGGATCTCCTAGATCCTGCGAGCAGGCGAGCAGATTTCTGCCGAAAAGTTAGGCGCTTAATTGCCAAAATTCGACACCAGAAGAATACCGTTTTTACACAGGACTCTTCTGAAAAATGTACGGACCGGACAGTAGAATATCAGGTGAAGACCATGGCATCAACGCCACAGCCCCAAGAAACCTGGACGAACTCGTGGACTTGTTGGACCTCCGGACTATTGGAGGAAAGGGACCAATCTCTGGACTGGGACCTGACACCGACATCAACCATGACATCCAACATTTTACCACGTTTGGACCAGAAACAGAGTGGCCCATTTGATAGTGGTAAGTAATAATATTTCCAAACTAAATTTTGGGATTTTTAAAATCATATTTCAACAATTGACAAATAAGAAATGTAGAGTAAAAAAATTTGACAACAAAATATGCATCACTCAAAGGTAATAATTGTTGTATTGTAAGACATTTTTTGTATAGAATTCTGAATTTTCAGTGATGTAGGTTTGGTGCTTATTATTTCTAAAACATTGATGGTGATTTTTAATAAAATATAAACATATCCTATATAGATATATATAAAATATTATTAGTTAAATGAACATTAAAATTGAATTAAAGTTTTCAATTGTTAATGACTAAAGAATAAACATTATTCTTTTCTCTTTCAGAATGGACGGACCGGACCTTGGACAACGGTTTTGAAAACTTAACAGATATGGAAAAAAGTAGTCTCTCATTAGAGGAGATGAGTCTGTCCCAGATGTTGGACTTCGGCATGCCAGCCGATGTTCACAATATGTCTGAGGACGATTTCCTTAATAACTTCATGGATCTGTCCGAATTCCTGTTACCGGTAAGTAAATGTACCTCTTCTTTAAACTGAATTGGTACCACAAACAGGTTGTCCCCCTTTGAAGTTGAATAATATGATTTTGAAAAATGAGCGGTTTCTAAGTAATCTCAAGAGCACTTTACAATTTTCATAGAAATTTTAAAAATTCTTTTAAACGATTTAAGAAGCTATTAGTAATTCTTGCAAAGATATTAGTATTTTTATCAGTTGTGTATACCAGAACTGTTATGAATCATAAGAGCTGGGGTAACTTGATTTATCTTGAAGTTTACCTTGATTTGAATTTTTCAGGAACAGCCAATTGAAGAGGTAGAGGAGGTTCAGAATGTCATCAGAATTGAAGCCCTACCCAAGCCTCAGATTTTAGTTGAACCGGTACCACAGGAAGACATTGTATGTGAGGAGGTTACATCCCCCATGCCGTCGGTGAAGCGTGAATTTGATGACACAGATTTGATGGATTTGGATTGGAACTCAATCTCTGATCATGACTATGTCACCAAAAAGCCACGCCTCTCTCCTTCACCTGATGTGGACTCGACAAAAACAACTAGGTCAACCCAGTCCACTACAAAATCCTCAGTGCGGAAACCAACTCCAGATCAGAAGTACCGTGAGAGAAGAATAAAGAATAATATTGCATCAAAAAGATCAAGAGAAATAAGAAAAATGAAATTTAGCGAGATGGAAGAGGAAGCCAATCGACTTGTGATAGTTAATGAAGAGCTGAGAGAAAAAATCACAGAAATGGAAAAAGTAGCAAAAGATATGAAAGCTTTATTGATCCAAAAGTTGGCAGCAAAATAAACAGGTTTGAAAATGGGAAGTTTACGATAGGAACTGAATGAGCTATGGTACTTTTGTATCTGGACAATGGTTTTGTTGTGATCATAATGTGTCATGTTTTGTTTCATTTGTGAAATAGTCGTGAATTCATTATCACAAAAATGATAGAAAAAAGAGAAAAAAGAAAATTGTAAGAAAAAATATGACATGTATTTTACAAGATAGTTGTTTATTGTGTCTGCTGATCTATATTGAGAAATTTTGTATGTAAGATCATAAGTTTTTGATAAATTAGAATCATGCATTTCATTTAAAATGTGAAAAAAGTCAACAAAATAATGAAAAAATAAGAATAAAAATGTGTTATAATGTATTTGATTTGTTAATTAAAAACACACTGTTATTTTTTAAGTGTTTTGAAACATCAGTTCATCATTGCAATTAAATATATTTTGAGACATTATGTATGTTTGTTAGATTGAAATCTGTTTTATGATCAAAACATTGAAATGCATATTTGCACAAATGTTTATCTACAATTTAGTTGTACCGTAGTTATTTTACAATTTGTTGTGATTTTTAACATTTTTTAATTCATTTTTCACTACATGGGAATGAGAAATGTTTAAAGTAATTATTTATTTTTTCATAAATATTTATAAAGACATTTTAAAATGTTGAGTTTTCCAAATAATATTCAATTTGCTACAGAATCAGTTAAAATTTCATTCAATTAAAAAAAAACAAAGTATTAAATTAAAAGTATATCAAGAAAATGGGGTGTTAATTTTTTCAGAAACAATTGAATGAGATATATTTAAATTACTGAAGCAAGAAAGTAATTGTACAAGATGCATATTTAAAAAAAAGTAATTACCATTTAATTGTACAATTGAGTAAATTTTTTTATAGCTTTTGTGTTCATTGCCCTCATCAAAATGTCTTTCATTTAGAATAGATAATTATTTCATACATGTTGGAACTTGTGTTCATTGCCCTCATCAAAATGACTTTCATTTAGAGTAGATAAATTATTTCATACATTTAAAGGATTAAAAGGCAGACATATGTTAAAAATGCCAAAATCCTCTTTGTTACTTATAGCTTTTGTTATGTTTCTGTTTTGTCTCATTATTTGATGATTTTACATCTTCATGAATTGCCATTTTAAACAGTCTCCTGATGCTCTGGGTGTTGAAAATTTTCGGGTATTTTTAGCTCACCTGGCCCAAAGGGCCATGTGAGCTTTTGTCATCACTTTGCGTCCGTCGTCGTCGTCGTCCGCGTC
>JAULBM010109079.1:0-18931 GCA_032357055.1 Geukensia granosissima | reverse complement strand
TTACACGCACACAATTCACACGTTACACGCACACGATTTACACGTTACACGTTATTTTGGGAACCTTTTACGCACCAAGGGGTGTATCATCCTATTGGAAAAAAATCAAATGAAAAAAACCTATAAAAATCGATTGAAAATAATAATTTCTCTTCGCCTGCAAAATAACTTTTTTTACTCTTTGACCTCTTGTATACAGAAATCGGCAAATGCTACAGAAAATGCTTGAAAACACTTATGTTGCATATTTTCAGAATAAGTCATTTGAAAATAAAACTATCAAAAATATGAGAAAAAAATGTAAAAACAAGTTTGTGGCCATTTTTGAACCAAATATATATTAATGACGATCAGTGTTAAGTCATGACGCTTGTGGCATGTCTTATGTTGGCTTTTTCATTGGGAAATACAAAAAAAACTCATCAAAATTGGAAAAAATAGAAAACTTGTATAGGAAATAAAAAATCCGCTTATATATTCTTTCTTGAAAAACGTGCAAGGTTCTTCACCTGCAATCAATCCCAACCTCTATTTTCTTTTGTGTATCTTTGTGTTAATTTTTAATGGATCAAATTAATAAAAAAGTTATTATAAAATATTAAACGCTGAGATGTTGTTAAATATCATTACCGCTTGCCAGAATATGAAACTTTAGGCTAGTTCACTAGTTGATTTTAACCATTTTGACAAAAAATGGCCATCACACCATATTTATCGAGAAAAAATCGGGATTATTCGTTATGAATTTACGGTATCTTCCGTGTAATTTTGGTCCGGTTCTCTCAGTTTTCAAAAAGGTATTATGGTAGCCCATTTAGAAGAATTATCTGGTAAATATGATGTTCTATTTGACAAAATGCCTGGTTCTGATGAATAATCAATTTACAAACACTTACATTGCGGCCAATTATCTGACGTATAGAAAAAGGACCTAATGCATTGTATTAGACTTTCCTCTGCCTTGGAAAGGCACAGGGCACCCTTTACACACGAGGAAAGATAAACCAACATAATCAATGACACTATCAATGTCATGTTGCCTGCATAAAACAATATACAAGGAAGATTGATTGATTGGTGTTTAACCCCACGTCGGCAGTATTTCAGTCATATCGTGGCGAGTACAAGGAAGAAAAAGGCAAAGGTTAATTTGAATACACCACATTTGCAGCGATAGTTTTACGAACATCAACATTTTGAGGTTTAAAATATCGATAATAGCTTTTCCACAAGTAATAGTATTCCACCTTTTTCGAAAGCCTTTTTAAGAACTCTATATTTTAAAATTCCTTATTTTACCCCATATTTCTATATTTTCATATATATCCTTCAACAAAGGGCAAATCACTTTTCCTCAATTTAAATAAAATCATCTGCTAAAGAGGCGTCCGTAAGTTCGAGTGGGATGTATAAATTCTCGAACTCCACTTCTCGAAGGTTGTGCCGGGGAAAGAATAGCGGCCGGAATCTGGAGTCACTAGTCCTCTGAAAGGGGCGTCCTTGATTGTGGGGGATGTATAAATTCACAATCTGTCCAGAGGGAGACCTGTTTAGGAAATGCCACGTCTTAAGCACGTTAAAGACCCCTTGTAAGAGCCCCTTTTAAGTGGTCAGTAGGCTGCCAGTAACAAAGCTAAATTATCCGCCCCTATCCAACTCGCAATTTTTCCAGTGGCAGTCTAAAAGTCCCTCCCTTACCGGTCTCGTGCTCACAGTCTACATATTGATTTATTGTTTAACATGTTTTCGTCCTGAATATGCATGAAATATTTGCCACTGGACGTTAAACAACAATCAATCAATCAATCATTTTGAAAGTTAGAACAAGGATGCTTTCAAACACTCAAAGAGCCATGTCATTTGTAGCCAAGGCTTTTTTTAGGAAAAGCGTAGAGTCATCACTCCAGAATTTTTTTTTGGTCGCTATCATGATTTGGTTGACCGGTACACAATATCAAGTTCCCAAATGACAATGGATATCTTCCCACGGTCGTGAATATTAATCCGTTCCTATACCAGTTGTGAATATCGATTGTGATTATGCACCGGCTTTATCTACACAACGAGTGCCACTTGGGGAGCAGCAGTTGCTTTCACTTCCGGAGCACCTGAACTCACCCTGATTTTTGTAGGATTCGTGTTACATGTGTTACTGCTGCTTAAGTTTTCAGTTTAGTGTTCTATGTGACTTTCGTTTCATTTTGTAGGTCATGGTTTTGTCTGGCTTTTGAATTAACGATTTCTTTCTGCCCCTGTGGAATCTTCGAATTCCCTGAAAGTGGGCTGGTGTAGGAAACTGTTTTCAAGTTCCAGAACTAAACTTTAGTTCATCTTCACAAGCAATCGGGTTGTGTCATCTAACCCATTAGAAAACGCTTCCGTAATGAAAGAACACTGCAAGATTGACATTTTTTATCAGTTAATGTCATATTTTTCAGATTTAGCCTTCGCTTATCATGCTAATGACAAAAAGTTGTCTTTAAAGTCACCCTTCTAAGGCCTTTTCCACAACAGGTTGCAAATCAATTGCTATTCAGCTTTATTTTTCAAAAGATTCATTGTGTAGCTTTAAAAATTACTCCTCTCGCTAGCTATTAAATGATTCCTGTAAATTTTAAACGTCGGACATTTGATTTGGTTTTGTGACAAAAATGAAAAGATTGACGTCAACTCTAACGTTAATCGTAAACATGTCATCCCGTGACATTTTCCAAAATGAGACCCTAAAACACTGACTTGAAAGGGAGATTATAACATCTTTTTAGGTAATTACGTTATATACACAAATTTAGTTATTTGCAAAATTATGTTTTGTCAATGCAATGAGTTGTAAATCTTTTTTGAGCAGTATACATTTTGGGAGATTTAAAATGTTAATTTTCCAGTAATATTTAGAAAAATTTGCAGATCAACGAAGTTGTGTGATTGTGGATAGTATATTTGAGTCTGACTGTGGATTGTATATATTTGTGTGACCGTAGATTGTATATTTGAGTCTGGCCGTGGAGTGTGTGAGATTTTTTTTATCATATAAATGATGATGCGGAATACAATCTTTATTATTCTCTCTTCTGATCTTTTTCTTGAATTTATTATTTTTTGCCTCTAGAATATAGCGTGTTCCACTGTCTGACTGTGGATTGTATATTTAAGTCGGACTGTGGATTGTATATTTGAGTCTTATTGTGGTTTGTATATATGAGTCTGACCGTAATTGTATATTTGAGTCTGACTGTAGATTGTATATTTGAGTCTGACTGTGGATTGTTAATTTGAGTCTGACTGTGGGTTGTATATTTGAGTCTGACTGTGGATTGTATATTTGAGTCTGACTGTGGATTGTATATTTGAGTCTGACTGCAGACTGTATATTTGAGTGTTACTGTGGATTGTATATTTGAGTCTGGCCGTGGAGTGTGTGTGATTTTTTTTCTTGGGTCATATAAATGATGACGAGGAATACATTCTTTATTATTCTCTCTTCTGATCTTTTTCTTGAATTTATTATTTTTTGCCTCTAGAATATAGCGTTTTCCACTGTCTGACTGTGGATTGTATATTTGAGTCTGACTGTGGATTGTATATTTGGGTCTTATTGTGGTTTGTATATTTGAGTCTGACTGTTGATTGTATATTTGAGTGTGACTATGGATTGTTTATTTGAGTCTGACTGTGGATTGTATATTTGAGTCTAACTGTGGATTGTTTATTTGAGTCTGGCTGTTGATTGTATATTTGAGTCCGACTGAGGATTGTATATTTGAGCCTGACTGCGGATGGTATATTTGAGTCTGACTGTAGATTGTATATTTGAGTCTGACTGTGGGTTGTATATTTGATGAATGAGACTTTACAATTAAGAACAATGATATCATTACCATTTTTGACTTGATAAGGTCTTGTATTTTATAATTGGGGCTTTTTATTTATGGCGCATCACCGTTAACAATATTATCAATTAGGTGCAATGTTCTTTAATGTCGTCGCTCAGAGAGCCTTTCCTAGCCCACTTTCTTATATTCCTTATACAAAAAGCCTAATAGACAAAATTTTGGCAAAACTTTACCAACTCTTTCTCTTTTCTCTGTAGAAGGCTCTGTATGAAGTCAGCTTCATACGAATAAAGGAATTAATCGACGAGAAGGGGTGCACAGTTGGTGGCCATTGGAATGCCGACTTTATCTTGAATACAAAATTTGCATATTTACACAAAAATGTGGGTTTCAGAACTCATAGAACTAGCCATCGGGCAATATCTTAAAATGGACCCGCTGAAGCTTTATTAAAATAATGAGATCTGAATAAACATTTTTGGTACTTTTGCTCTTAGTTTTTGCATGCAAGTGTCCAAAGTTGAATTTTTGACTCAGAAAATATAAATATTCCATATTTATATTAATGACCAAGTATATAATTCTGTAAAACCTGTGCCTCCAATCATTTCAATCACCGTATTAAATTGTTTGTTCCTCGCGTTACCATAATTGCAACTATTATATTTCCATTCGTATTTTCATAACACAAACATACACATACAAATATTTACACTTTCACTGATTATTTTTTATGTTGATTGATATATTTACTATTTTGCATGTATATCTTTAATTATAAAATTAGCTTACATTATATTGTTCAACACGTTAGTTTGGTAAGATATATCAGATACCTCCCTAAATTTTCATCAAATTGGGATACTTATAATAGAAATGAAAGTTACATATAGTGCGATTCAAAAGAAAGTACACAATCGTGCAAGTCGTCATATATTTCTAAAGCTACAAATCTTGTTGTTTTAGAGATGCAAGTTTTGGTACTGTTTCATTATTTCTATTGTAAGAGATTTTTACCGGTAAGTCTCCCTCAGTGTAGATAATTGTTTTCCCGTTGATCAGGAGTAATGTGGGACAGGTTTGCACATTTTTGGGGAGGGAAAATACCGCTCGGATGTTTATATATATATGTAGGTTGGGATTCGAAAGGCACAGGGATTAGTAACTACTAGTTTTTCTCTTATAAATTACGTAATTGAGCTATGCTGTCGCTGTAGTTTTCGGCAATAACTGTGGATTAAAACAAAAGAAAAAAAATAAAAATACCCTATTAAAGAGTAAAGTCTGTAGATTTGAAAAATGTTACTCATTTAACTCATATAATATTTATATCAAATATAAATTTTACAAATTTGATTTAAACAGAAGTAGGTATGATTTTACAGCAACACTGTGAATTACTTGTTAGTCAACTAGGTGCCTATGATCGGTGAGTGCATACATGGATATCAGTATCATTCGAGAACTTTTCACTGTTAATTGAATTCGTTAACTTTGAAATAATCTTATAAAATGTATATCAAAATTTAGACATTTTTATGATCTTTCACGTGATTAACAATTAAAAATATGTTCGGAAAAAGAGGCATTTAAAAGGAGAAAGTTAGATCCTGTTAAGGAAAATTGATTGTTTGAATATATAACAGAAAAAGTGCAATGATTTCCTTGCTTTTAAGATAAAATATTCAAACTTTAATAAAGATATGCTTATGCACTCGTTGGAATTTTCTCTTTTTTAATATATAAGTTTTAAATATGACTTAATGTCACACTTGTCCGTAGTTCACATACAAAAATGTCAAAGCTCGTCGTATTTAAAAAAAAAGCGAAATATTACCCTACTTTAATCGTCAAAAATATTGATTAAATGTTAGAATTTCCTAAAAAAAATTAAACCAATGCATTTCGCGAACATTTCTCTTTACAGACATATGCATTTCATAAATGTTCTATTGTTACATTTCTCTCAAACCTCGGCACAAGTTAGCTATGTTTCAACAAAAAATTCGCTCAAAAATCTAGTCGTGTACAGGTAACATGGAACGTCGAGGCTCATGAAATATTGACCCGAGTTAAATGTTACTGTGTTTTTTTAATCCAAGGTGTGGGTCACCAGTTGACCATGACCGCTTTTTCTTTGAGGTTAGTATTGACAGTGGTGATAATGCATTGTCATGTTGTTATATTCACATTAGAATAGATACTAGTGATTCATTCAAATTTTGTAATTCATTCATTTATAACCTTCGTCTGTAATAAAAATGACATTTCTGATATGTTAAGTAAAAAAGGGAAAGTGGTGAACTGTTTCAAGTGCGTCATAATACTAAAATATATATATTTTTACTGTTTAGGCTGTTATCCAATGATGCGGGAGGAAACTTGTGTTTAGGGGGGGTTAGGGAGGGGAAAAATGATCCCACTATTCATCCTGTAAAATTAGAAAACATTTCGTATATTTGTACTCATCAAATGAAACCATGTACTGTCAATTTTGTATAGTTTTTAAGAAATGTATAGTAAACCTAAGGTATGGTAAATCTTAAAATTGGTTGTATGAACTGCCGTGGGTTATCATCCGATAAAATAAAAAGGCGTGATATTTTTTTGAAGTGTAGACAAATTACGATATTTCTTTACTTATCGATACACACTGTAAGAAAGAATTAGATTCTTATTGGAAAGCAGAATGGGGGAATAAATCATGGTTTAGTTCTCACACCACTAGCAGTAGAGGAATGGCCATACTTTTTAAAAACTCTTTCCAGGTTGATACCCTGATAGAAGTATATGATGAAGCAGGTAATTGTTTGTTCCTCAGTATCAAGATTCATGATTTGCAGTTTACTATAGCTGTAGTTTATGGGCCAATTACTGATGAGTCAGTTGTTTTAAAAGTGTTCAAAAGAATTTTGAAATCCTTAGTAACTCGTCTGTCATCATAGCAGGGGACTGGAATGTTCCATTTGATTATGATTTTGATACTATTAATTATGTAAGAAAAAGTAATGAAAAATCTCATAAAAGGTACATAAAATGATTGAGGAATTAGATTTAATTGATACTTTTAGAGAATAACATCCAAAAAACAAGAAGATACACTAGGAAGGGGGCCTAATAAAAACAGGCAAGGTTAGACTATTTTCTTGTGTCATCAGATCTTCAATATCTTGTTAGTAATGCAGATATTGAATTGGCATATAAATCGGACCACCCGCCTGTATATATTTCTCTCTCATTCAATGAACAACTGATTACTGTATGATCCTGAATATATTAAAATAGTGAAATATTGTATACAGGATACAATTAAACAATATAAAACTGATAATTGTGAAAACATGTTTGAAACTAGTTTCAGTATTGATGACAAATTGCGTTGGGAAACTTAACAAACCTATGATTATAGGCAGAACTATATCTTACTCTTCTTTTAAGAAAAAGGAGAAAAAATTAGAGGAAAAACGTGTTGCTTTAAATTGTGTGGGGATTCAAATGAAAAAGAAACAAATAAGGATAAAAAATTAGAGGTTGAACAAGAATAAAAAAAGGGTGATGAAAAAGTTAAAGAGATAATTATGCGCGCAAAAGCTAAGTGGAATATAGAAGGTGAAATGAGCACCAAATATTTTTGCAATTTGATAAAAAACGTCATTTTACAGAAAAAACCGTACCAAATCTTAATAAATAATAATGTAGAAATAACTGATCAAAGAGTAATACTTAAAGAGAAGACTGAGGAACTTTTATTAAAATTATATGTACTCTCATTCGGTTATGTATTAGGGTTAGACAATTTATATTTTACCGATTGTTATTAAAATTGGTAGTGTTTTAGGGTTAGACAAGAAACATAAACCAATCAGCTTATAATTGAACTGTCCTAAACAAATAAAATATCACTGGTTTTTACTACAATGAGTAACACGACGGGTGTCACTTTTGGCGCAGGAGTTGCTTACCCTTCCGGAACACCTGAACCTACCCTGGTTTTTGCAGGATTTGTGTTATTCTAGCTTTAGTTTTCAGTGTAGTGTTGTGCGTTCTATGTTTGTCCTTCCTTTCATTTTGTTGGCCGTTGTCTTGTCTGTCTTCCGACTTAACGATTTCTGCCTGCCCCTTTGGTATCATCGAATTCCTTATACTAGTAATAATCTTGTTGTTAATGATACACAGTCTAATCTGTTTTTTGATGCTTATAATCCATTTATTTGAAAACTGTCAGAAGAGTGTAGAGAATTGGAAGGGGAATTAGAGCAAAATGCGGTCCTCTGTTCTTAGCAAGAAATAAATAATAACAAATCTCCAGGTATAGATGGTTTTACCTCTGAATTTTATCAATTATGTTAGTCAGATTTAAAGTACTTTATGTTACGGTCATCTATTTTTGGGTATGATAGAGGCTGTTGCTCTGTTTTCCAGAGACAAGGGGTCATCACATGTCTGCCAGAAGAAGGCAAGTCAAAGTTTTTCTTGAAAAATTGGCGTCCAATATCTCTTTAAAATATTGACTACAAAATGTGTTCGTCATGTATAGCTCGAAGATTACAAAAAGTTCTTAGTAAATTAATACATGCAAGTAAACACAAGTAGTCTTTATGAAGGGTCGATATAAAGGCGAACGTACCCGACTCATCTGTGATCTTATTGAGAAATGTGAAGAAAATGAAATTCCTGGCCTGCTAATATTACTGGATTTTGAAAAGGCTTTTGACTCTTTAGAGTCTGATTTCATTATACAAGCTTTCAAAGTGGTTGGTTTTGGTTAATCCATTATTCAATGTGTTAGTACTTTTTATAACTGTTCAGAAAGCTCTGTACTAAATAATGGACATCTTTCTCAACGCTTTTGTATTTCAAGGGGAGAAAGACAAAGGGGCCCTCTTTCACCTTATTTGTTTATTCTCTCTGTGGAGTTACTTAGTGCTGTTTTAAAATATGACCCAAATATTTCTGGAATCAAAATAAACGATTCAGAATATCTTATTAGTCAATATGCTGATGATTCAACTTTAATATTAGAGGACGATCTTGTGTCAGTTAATCAAGCAATGCCAATTATTGATCTATTCTCTACCTGCTGAAGGTTGAGAGCTTAGTTTAATAAATCCCAAGCAATTTGGTTTTGGGCTATATGGGGCTGTGGAGAGGAAGTAGAAGTCAGTAGGAAAATCACTCAGAACGTTTAAATTACTAGTCATTAAATGTTCACTTACAAAAATGATAAGTATATTGATAACTTTATAGAAAAGGTCAAAATATTACTTAATGACTGGTCTTTTAGAAATTCTTCATTGATTGGAAAAATTACAGTTACGAAAATTTGGCATTACCAATCCTTATTCAGTGTTTCACTGTACTACCAGACCCTCCCTCACACATTACTAAAGAGATTCAGGATATTTTTGTTAATTTGTTGTGGGATAGTAAACCAGATAAAATTAAGTGTAACACTATTATTGGCAATTATCAAGATGGTGGACTAAAAATGCCACATAGTACATCATTCATAACCGCTTTAAATTTTCATGAATTCAGAAAATAATGCTGCATGGATAATCTTAATAACAGATGTGTTAGATGAATATGCAGGGGGATTTCTGGCAGTTTACAAATGGTGCCTTTAGTAAATTATCTGGAAAATTTAATTCTTTCTGGAAAGATGTGATTAAAGTTTGGATTTCTCTTACGAAGAATCCTTCCACAGCCCCAGAGCATCTACCAACCTCTTTGGTATAAGGACAAAATAAAAATTGATTAACGTACAGAGTTTTATTCTTTTTGAATCAAAGAGGGTATATTTTTTATTTGTGATCGTTTAAAACAAGATAATGTTTTTGTCCTATGTGGAGTGTTAAGAAAAATTCAGTATTAAAACAAATTATTAAGAATAATATTAAAGCAATTCCGCAGGAATGGAAACAGTTTATACCAGAACAGCTTGGCAAAAATAGTAACACTTTGGACGTACCTTTTCATTAATACGTTCAAGGAATAAGATAACAAAACCAATTAATCAGCTTCTATTGAATTTTTTTTTAAAAGTCCGTTTAAAGTACAAACCAAATGGAATCAGAATTTAGGGGGAGTTAAAATAATAAAAAATTGGGACATATATTATAAGATTCCATTTACAAATATTCAAAATTCCATACTTCTGTTGCTCTTAATATCCCATACTTAAATTTGCATAGGTGGTGACAACTTTTGTTCCCATGGCAGTACCTTTAATTTGTCAATACATATAACAAACATTTCAGTATAAAATCAATGTAAGGTTTCTTTACACAAATGACATGTTATATAAATGTAAATTAACAGAAACTGAGTTATGTTGTTTTTGTTTTGAAACTAAGGAAACTTTAATTCATTTGTTCTTTGAATGTCCAAGAGTTCGTACATTGTGGCTCCAGTTTTTAGAAAAACTGCAACAACAATGTGGTATAAAAGTTGATCTTACACAAGCGACGTGTGTACTTGGAATATTATTTGATTTTAACAGTGTAATACTTAATACATGTAGCATTAGTATTCGTTATTATATATATGTATGTAAATTGAAGAAGAAAATACCAAATTTGGAAGAATGTTTACAAATTGTGAAGTGTTATAAGGATTTAGATGTTAACTCATTATATCTATGTACTCCTAGGCAAACTGATTGTATAAAAAAGAAGTAGAAATAAATTCACCAGTTGTTACAGTCTGATGAGTCAATTTAAAGCTTATATCAGAAAAAATGACTATAAAAATAATTGAAATGTTTCAGAACTAGTGAAAATTTATAAATCTCTTTATGATTTTCTTTTTCGTTTGAAAGTTGTGTGTAAAAGTTGATTTTTTTTATAAAATATGTAAAACTTTTAAAACGAATGTGGAAGATGTATGACATGTATGGGGTCGAATAAAAAATATATATTTGACAAAAAAGTTGTCTGGTCAATATCAATAGCTTGTTATATATGGAGAAATTTATGTAATACATTAATGTAACGAATCTGAATATAAATTCAATGGTCTATTAAAATGGATTGAAATGCATCTCGTCATGTACATACATCACATATATCTGTAACATGTTTTATCTTTGCGGTTATTTAGAATACATTGTTTGGAATATACATGTATTATATAATTCCATCGAATAATCAATTTCAATGAAGTGAAAATTCCATTCTGTGAATAGATAAGCAATAAAGTATATTTATTTGAAATAACCTTATTTAAAAGAAGGAATATGGAAAAATTCCAGAAAGTCACAATCAACATCTTTTCTGCATTGTGTACTGCATATTTTTTCCTGTTGACTTTAAGTTACTTGATTCCTGTGGGACACAAAACAAGTTCTTAAAATAGTGCCTTGCTTTTCTTTCATTCCCTTCGCTCGACGACTTTTTAAACTTTTAAATAGATACTAAATTTAAACTTGGATTTTGTGGGTCAAACAAGGGACTTAATGTTTCTAGATTTTTGTGATAATATAGGATGACCGTTTACTTACAGATAAAAAAGTGGATAATTCATCTTTATAATTAGCCTTTATAAATGATTTTGTTTCATAATATCATTTTTTTGTTTTCAAGGAAGAATGATAAGAGTTCCAGAGTACACAGCGATTCTAATGTGCATACTGCATTTATGTATCGGCAATGAATGTCCAGCTATTTGTTCCTGTAACAAAGATACAATTGATTGCGGTTCAAAATCATTGACGTCAGTCCCAGCAAATTTATCATCAACAACGAAATTTCTGTAAGTAATCTATATATATATTTCTTTTGCCAAAAATTGTTATATATAAAAAAAGCTGGCTTGCAGACTAGAGGAGGAAATTCCACCTAAGCTAAGACATGACGACTTTAAAAAAAATAATTGTTTGTTTTAAAAAAATTTAATGATTGAACAGAAGTTAAGATACAACATATTTCACAATTTCAATAGCATGCAAACCCAACAAAGACAGTCATTACACCATGTACTATATCAATATATAAACTTCAATATTTAAAACTATATTCAGCCACACAAGAGAAAGTATATGTCACATGATGACTTAAAATGTGTCAAGAAATACCAAGGAGATATTCGAGGAAAAGGGAAAATGTAAAAGAACTGACAAACTCCAGAGAACAACGAGGACAAGACCAAAACGACAAAAAAACAACACTAAAAACTAAAAACAAATGAACAACATGGACCCCACCAAAAAACTGTTGTGTGTGTTCTATTCAAACCACACATCTTTTACCAAAGATGCTGGCTTTAAAAAAGCACCCTACAAATTTTTGAATACAAGTCCCACTTATCAAGAATTTGGATTTTATAATGTAATAACTGAAAAATGTTATCATTTTTAAATTCCCTTTGTTTTTCTTGTTGTTTGGGTGCAGTATTTCTGACATTATCCCCATATCTCTTCACTTTCAAATATGTGTAGCAAGGTTTTCTAGAAAATTGTCAATAAATATTACTGAGTTGTGTAATCAATTAAACAATAATGATGGAAGCAGCGGAAATCTGCTTTAAATAACTGCTGTGTGAGCAAACAAATTTATTATGCTTCTGTGGATTCCAAGCTTTTGTTCTTTTTGTTTACGTTTTATCTTTTAGTTTGTTTCCAATTTGTCTTGTCTCTTTGAACTATGCACTTCTGATCTCTCGCATGGGTATTCTACACTGGATTTGTTTCTATATGACATAGTCTGCTATAAACTTTTTTCTTGCTATTCATTTTTATTAGTATTAACTTTAAATATATTTTCTCTAAATATTTGATGAAAGAAAGTTTATTCTTTCTAAAAACAATAATGCTCTATAATATATTCATCAGTGAATCATAGAATGTTTTCGCGCAATTTCAAAAACTCTTCCTCTTATGACGTAGGTAACTGATTAAACAATCAAATACATTTAATAAAGTAATGTCATAAAAACAAATAAAATCTTTAAATTGTAGATATATTGGAGGAAAAGTAACTGACCCACTTCCAGATTCTTTTGACTGGGTTCCAAAGAATATGGTTACGTCTGTCAAGGACCAAGGTAAATCACAAATTGCGGATTGTAGAATACCATTGACTGCATTTTGATCGTTTACTTCTAAAATGCAGTTTTTATCAGTAGAACTACACAATTAAAACCGAAACAGTGGTTGCAAATATTATGAAATTACAAGAAAATATAAATAATATTTACTTTTCTTTCATGGTGTTAGCTGTTTTTATATACATTGAAATTATAATCTATAAAAGAAAACGTAGCCGTGGATTTCCGTATATTTTTTTCAATGCAATCATAAAGAGCATTATAGATAGTTTCTATATGTTCTTGTCTTGTTTTCACACGTAAATATATGGATCTTAAATTTAACATTACTTGGTAATTGATTTGTTCTTTTCTCATTGCTAGGATCTGCCGGTTCTTGTTGGGCTTTCAGGTATGCTCTTTATTTACGTAAATTAAAAAAATGTTTAATATAAAAATATGATAGGCAGAATCGTTTAGATAATAATTTCAAGCTGTAAACTGTACATGACCAAATGTGTATTTTTCAAACCAATGGATTGAGGCTTCCGCTGCTGTACCAGATACTACAGAGGGTATTACCAGCCTAGTTGTCAGACTAGTCTCAAATAATGTTTTACAGAAACTTGCTACAGAACCTTTGTTTAAATTCTACAGCGCTGAAAAGATGGAAAGGCTTTGAAACGTATGGCACATCGTAGTTGTCCTCACCGCTTGACTTGGCTTCCTATTTCGATTTTTGTAATTCTTTACTATTTTTGGATCTAAGAATATCTTGTTTTGGGTCTAATGCTACTGAAAAATGGTTACTCCTTGAAATGACTATTCTGTCTTGTGACAATTACAGCCTACATTTCAAAATTCGCCATATTTGTTTAACATTTGTAAATGAATAGATCTTCATACTTTTACAGTCATATTTATAATTTGTTTTCTAAGAATGATTTGTTTAACAATTAAGAAATTAATTAACTCTTGTGTATTTATTTGTTATCAAGCACAGTAGAGAATATAGAAGGGCAGTGGGCAATGTCAGGGAAACCTCTTACCAACCTATCTGTGGAACAGGTTGTAGAATGTGATGGAATGGAAGATGTTTCAGCGTACGTTAACCTGCTTGTTCTGGATTTTATCTTCATCTGTTATTGTATACAAAAAATTCCAAGATTTGTATGTTTTAGATATCACATTAACTCATTGATTGACATATTATGCTTTGATATTTATAGACACAAATACCGTATTTAAATATAGGTAAAGTTCGTTTTCTAGGTCTGAGTCGTTAACTGTTCAGGAGTTACGAGCACTGAAAACACAAAAATTGTCTAATTTCTCGTTTCGGTTATAACTTTTGTTTTTCCTTAATATGAGAACAAAAAACTGTTGAAATTTATGCACGTACTATACTATTACCTATAAATTGTCATATATTTCAGTAAGAGGGCAGACTGTGGTGTGTTTGGTGGTTGGCCATATTTGGCATTCCAATATATCAGGAAAGCAGTAAGCCAATTTCTAAATATTCCCTATAAACAAAATAATCGGTAAGTAGAAAATTAGGAACGACCATGGAATACAGAAGGAAACGAAACAAAAACATCAATATACAAACAAATTTAAAGAAAAGTAAAGCTCTTGTTACTAGAACGTTATGAAAACTTGGGCGGGCCTATGTGTACCGGAAACAAAAGCAGATCCTGCTTCATAAGTGTAGCCCGTCCTGTTATTCTGTAGTCAAAACTGGTGAGATTCACAGTCGGTGATAGTAACAACATGAAATAGTCGTATTTCTCTTGCTTCCTCTAAAAGAACATACACCTATAATAACCTTACTTTAAAGCATGATTTCCCTATATGCTTAAGTCATCAAGAACCAGTTATTATTTTCATTATACCTTCACTAACCGGTCTTGTTTAGGGTGGTTTGTCATCATGGGAAGACTATCCGTACTGCAGTGGCGACACCGATAAGAAGCACCAAGAAAACAACTGTATGCCATGTCCTGCTCCAGGATATAATACTAGTTTGTGCGGACCACCCGTCCCTTACTGTAATATGTCACAAAGCTGTGTTGCCAAAATGTCAACGAATAAATTTGTTACTGGTCTACAAGTGGCAGACTGGAAGGCAATCGAACAGGTAGTCTATATATTTTTTTACAATCTTGGTATTATTCATTTCAAAGCATAAAGATGAAGGTACATTACGGCAACTTTTTCCCTACAATTTATCCCAATTTCATAGTGTCTCCACAGTGAAGTGAAAAATGGATAAAAGCGTAAAATAAATATAGCTTTTAAGATATACAATATTGATTTTACCACAAGTGTCCTTCACTATACTCTCACAGACTAACTTGCATAATTATCTAGATTTGCTGATTTTTGTGCAAAAAACGATATTTTTTCATATTCCGGTACTAAAAGTTTAGAGCGTATTCGTGTTATTTTTATTTATCCTTTAATTTGTTTGTTGTAAAAATAAATAAAATATATATGTATAAAGGCTGAAAACTTATGCACTTTATTTTTTCGTGGGTATTTAGTGTTAGTTTTCAATGATATTGCTGAAAAAAATCAAACTTTTTTTAAATGTATAACGTTATATACCATCTTACAAGTAACGGTCAAAGTTCACTGGGGTTTATCAATTGACGCAGTGCGAAAGGCCGCTTGCGTGCAAGATGGTAATGTGTCCAATGGCTGCGACGTCAGAGTTTAGTTGAAGTATCCGCGATGTAATGATATGTGTAAATCAAACTATGATCATTATTAAGTATTCATTCCATTTTTAAATAAGTTTGAAAAACTGGTCGTATTACAAATTTATTTCGGGGCCATATTTAGACCTTATCGTACCAAATTTTTTTCTTTTCCATTTTTTGTGTTACGTTACAAAAAGCCTATAAAATGCATATGAAAAATAAAGATTATTTCACGACCAATTTTCAATCGCTGATATTAAAAAACTAGCCCGCAGAGCTTCATGTATTAATATTTCGCTTTATTTTTTACATTAAGTTCTTTAAATTTTTAACACCAATTATTTTTTTAAATAGCAGAAGAAACATTCTTAATAGTAGATTATTAAAGCTTAACAAAATTTTATTTCTATACTCTACAAAAAAATTGTTTTTAGATGTGATTAAAAATGTGTGTTCTTTGAATGTATTTGTATGCTTCTCGTGATCATAACTTAATTATTATTTTCCAAATTAAACTACGTGTCAGCCCTATGGCTTTTTTAAGACCATGGCGCAGCGAACATGGCAGTACACGAAATATTATATAATATTGGTCAAGTTATAACTTAAACGTATTTGCAAAGTGAGAAATAGAAAGTTTTTGTGTTTTTTTTTAAGAATAATCTTTTCAATATTACAAGTCATTTATGTTTCAAAATCCAATTTATTTTTCGTAACCCACATCACTTTATTGATTCCTTGCAAATATTTTGTGGTATTTGTACTAAAATTGTGCTTTAAAACTGAAATCGTGGACAATACGGACAACCTTACAATATGTAAATAAAAATAAGTATTACCTTCTCAAAACAAGTGTTTGAAACATATATTTGTTTGATATCATACATTTGTAATGTCACCGTTGTATTCAATGACCTAATATTTTTCGTTCAATTTTGGTTTGATTACTAGAAACAAAATTTTGAAAAAAAAAAAGAAAAACAAAACAAAACGAAAATCATACGTGATTAATGTAACAAAGTTGTTATAGTTCTTGTGACTAGTGAGTCGGTTTTATGTCTATAGAATTTATACACATGATTTTATAGGTATTTTCTTTCTAGCCATAAGTCAGTTACATGTACTAACATTTAAAAATCTCTTTTTAAAGAATGAAACCGTTATTGCTGAACAGCTGATGAAGATAGGACCACTCTCAATAGCTCTGAACGCTGCGCTGTTACAGTTTTATCATAAGGGCGTATTTGAACCACATCACTGTGACCCAACAAATCTTGATCATGGTAGGTAACAATTGATATACAAAAATCATAAAGAAGGGTTTTTTTAGTGTTTATACTCATGAATTTACTTAATCTTTGGCTTTGTGCTAAACGTAAAGTTCCAGTGTCTTGCAGATTAAGATGTAATAAAGTTATTTAGTAGGATGTACGACAAACAAATTTAATAGAACTTTTTGTCCTACGGTTCATGTTTTTCAAGATATTTTTAGATAAAAGTGATGCAGTTTATGTGTTATTGGTTACGGTTTCTCTGTATTTTCGTTTTCAAAATGTTTTTCAGATATATTATTTCTAATGTTCTATCCCTTACCACCAGATTTTACCCCCATTTTTATTGTTGGGTCCGTATTGTCCATATTTATGTTCGTGTTTGTTTTGTGTTTCGATATCCTCTTGTTCTGCGTGTTTTCGTCGTTATCGACTTGTCGATCAATTGACCCGTCGATTTTCTCTCCTTTTCGCTCCTACTGGAACAAACCATGAGCTTGTATATTCATTTGCGGAGCATTTATTTGAGATATACCATTTACAATTTGGATATTTAAATTTCAAGAGAAAAATACCAAGGGCTGATACTTTGTGTCTTATGTTTGCAAATTTTAGAAAGAAATTATGTCAGTATTTAATATTTTATACACACGCTCATTCTTACTGAGCAGTAAAAAATATGTTTTTTGCATATTAGAATTGAATAAAATCGTCCAATTTGAAAATACAAAATTACCAATATTGAAAGACAAGTTCTGTAGAACGTTCATGTATTTGTGATCTTTATTATTATGGTTTTATTTTCAGCTGTTCTGTTGGTCGGTTTTGGAAAGGAAAAATCACTGTTCGGAGAGAAATATTATTGGAAAGTAAAGAATTCATGGGGACCAAAATGGGGTGAAGATGGCTACTTTAGAATTAAAAGGAACGTTGGTATGTGTGGAATTAATACTCAAGTCACTACTGCTGTCCTTGGCAAATAAGTTATGAGTAAACATTCAATTATCGACATATAATTTTGTGACGATTCAACAATAAAAATTAGATTAAAATGGTTTTCTTGTTGCATTTACCATGTAGCGGATATATGTAAGTATATGTATGTAACCCTAACCCTAACGCCACCATTCGTCTTTTGCCTGTCCCAAATTAGGAATTGTGGTCATAAGTTTGTCTTTATATAAGATTTCATTAATGTACATTTGTGATAAAAATCAGTATATGAGTAATATTATTTTACTTATACAAGTTTTAGTTTGGGAGATTTAGAGCTTTCCACAAGGATTATTTCACCTATGTTAATGACCTTGTGAAGATCTCTAGATTTGTATATTTCCTCTGGTTTCTCGTGGTAAAACTTTGGCCTCTCTGACACTTACCCCATACCTTTTTTTTATTCTAATATATATACATAAATGCTTTTTGTCCTAAACAAAATTCACTTCTTGTAACATATGAAGTGTATACAAATTGTATACACAACTTCATTATTTGTATTACCGAATAACTTTTCGTTTCATTCGTTTCATCTGTCGAAAGAGTTGAATAAATGACAGAAGATGAAAACATTTGACCTTCCATATGATCGATCAGTAACAACAAGAAGGGGTGGGCTGGGGATTTGGATTGAGGTGTTCTCAGTATTAAGACAAGTCAGTCAAATAGCTTTTGCGTGTTCTCGCTTCGACTCGCACCCAAATAATTAAAAAAAAATAATTAAATCAATCTTGCGTATATCGTCTCCGTCCATATTTTTCTTGATGTTTGATTTTCATTAATACGAACTGTTACTTTTCTAGATGCAATGTTCGAATCTTGAAAAGATTCAAATTTTCTATAGAATGCTTTGTTTCAATAATTCTGAAAAATAAGGCAACAAGTTGCTTTCTTTAAAAAAAGAAAAGCAATACGTGAACCGTAGATGTGGTTAGGTGACATAAAACACATCGCATGTCTCCGATTCTATCTAAGCTGGTATTTTGTGTTTTATCATTATTGATGGCCACTTCACCACACTTCTTTTGTTTTTTTCTTTATACTTGAATAAAAAATATTTTCCCCAGCTATATATATCATTATTTTACTTGTAACCTTCATT
>JAULBM010108968.1:0-18931 GCA_032357055.1 Geukensia granosissima | reverse complement strand
TTTCAGAGGAGAAGATTTTTTTGTAATTGTGGACGGACGGACGACAGACGACGGACGCAAAGTGATGAGAAAAGCTCACATGGCCTTTTAGGCCAGGTGGGCTTAAAAAATAGGGTTGGTAGGTCGGTTTTTTATTCTATTTTATTTTTTATATTTTTTCCCTACACTCTTTTTTCCTATAGATACTTTATGGACAATCTTACTGTATTGTAGCATGGGCATGAAGAATTTTTCATTTTAGAAGCCAGGCGTGAGACAGGCAAACAAATCGGTCGCCACGATGTATACGATTGATAATTGTTGGTTCTGTATTGGAAGCGATAATGAAAAAAAAATCCTGAAATCCCGAAAATTTAGGGTTGGTCGGTTTTTTTTTTTTTACTTTTTAAAAAAAAATATTTAGGGTCGGCGCTAAAAACTAGGGTCATTCGGCTCTTAGGAACCATACATATTATTTTGTTTTGCCTAAAAAGTGATCGATTTGATTTATGCTTGAACGGAGTGATTGATTCTTTCCTCGACCACAAGAATAATACCGAAAGGACTAATTCCATCTATGAAACTTTGCTAAGGGGTTACATGACGAAATGGACATGATACTCAGTTATAACGATATAGAACAAAATATGAACAAACGTAAACGCCACGTTGCTAAATCATACTGGTACGCTGAATTACGAGATTTACTATAAGAAGTCGGTAAAGATGAAAAAGACTCCCTGAACTGTAAAAGGTGTCTTCAAACAAGAGAACTACAGCGTGGAGTTTTCAAAGAGAACCGACAAATATTTGATAAACGATTGAGTTCCGTATGGTAGATGGAGTGTGGCCTCCGTTGCATATACACCATTTCTTCTCTTTATATATGACAGAAGGAACGTAAATATACAAACGAAAGACTTAATAGAGTAAAATCGTTATAATCATCGAAAATTCTGGAGAGAAATTAACCAGATCTGTCCAGGGAAACAATCAACAAAGATTGATAGCGTTTATATGAAAGATGGATATGTGTCACATGATCTGGACGACATATTACAGCGATGAAAGAAGAATACTCAAAGCTGTTTTCTGGTGAACTTACAAATGTGGATTTAGATTTTATTGAGCGACTTCAAATCTTTAATAAAGACCTATTACGTGAATATAAGGGTTTAAGTTTGAATTATGAGACTACAGAGACTGAACATGGTATGTCAGATATAAATGATCCAATCTCACTAGAAGAAACCAAACGTGCTCTGTTTAAACTCAGGACGCTTAGCAATGGGAATAGATAATTTACCGAATGTGATACTAAAAAATGCTACTTTTAGTAATACTATTAACGAAATCTACAACGTTTGATTCACTTATGGAATTGTACCTGACGCCTGGAGTCAAAGCATAATTTGTCCACTGTTAAAAAGGCAAAGATTTGTGTGATCCGTAAAGCTACAGAAGTATTAAATTGATGTCTACTGTTGCAAAAACTTTTAAACAGATACTGAACCTTCGACCATGTCTAGACCATGTATATTCATTATGTACAATACTTCTATACGGAAAGCCCAAGAATCTCGATACCTACCTGCTTTCGTCGACTTCAGTACTTTTACTCAGTTAACCATGATATACTTTGGAACAAACTCTTAGTTGCGGGAGTACATGGAAATGTGTACAGAATCATTAAATATCTCTATTCAAAATTGAAAAGTGCAGTCAGACTTTCGCCAAGCATGTTTACAGACTGGTTCGATATTGAATCTGGAATTCGCCAAGGAGACAATCTTGCACCCTCCCTTATTGCTTTGTTCATAGATAATCTTGTCCCTCTGATAAGGGATTTATCAAAATGGGTTCAAATAAGCGATTCTATGATTAGCTGCTTACTTTACACAGACAATATAGATCTGTTGTCACACACAAGTGGTGGATTACAAAACCAGCTTGATATTTTAATCGAATGGACAAAAGTTCAATTGATGAACATTTACACTGACAAGACAAAAGTAATCAAAGTTCGAAATCCATTATAGGACCGATCTGAGCATATCTTTAGGGTTGGTGATGACATGTTAGAATACACGGACAAATACCGTTATCTGGGATTTAATATTTAAACTTGTTGATTTCGGTATATGGATAAATGAGCTAATTGGTGCTGCCAGCATGTCACTAGGATCATTAACTTACAAATTTCTTTATATGGAAAATATGGACTATGATACTTATTCAAAGATATATGAAAATACTGTTATTCCTATTCTGAATTATGCTTCGTGATTATGGGGGATCAAAAGTATGATACGGATGAACGTCTACAACACAGGGCGGTACGAACATTTCTCGGAGTTGGAAGAACTGTGCCTATTCCAACATTTGGTGAAATAGGATGGTAACCTCTTCGTATTCATAACAAATGCCATGTTATTCGATTCTTTTGTTTGTTGTCTTATGAACATGCCTGGCTACAGACTGTGCAGAAAGGCTTTTGGGTGGGATCGAGGTCTATCTAGTCATTACAGGAATACATGATTTAGTACTGTAAAATACTTTCTAGAAAACTGTGATCTTGAATATCTTTTTGAAATTGATTCAGATATACCTACAAGACACATACTAGACACTGTGAAAGTTCGTTGACGAATGATTTTTAGAATATTTGGATTGACGAAATTAACAATATGTCAAAACTTCGGACATATAAAATGATAAAATCGAGATTCCATGTAGAGCCGTATGTGCAAAAGGATCTAAGTAGACCTCAAAGATCCGCCATAGGAAGAATTCGATGTGGAACTTTACCCCTAGATATTGAACATGGCCGCTTCAAAAATATTCAACTCGACCAGCTTATATGTAACGTATGTAATTCTGGCAGTGTCGAAGACGAGAATCATTTTGTTAGAATGTGAACAATATTCAGTGCTAAGAGACAGACTATTTGCTGTAGTATCTCTAGACGTAAACCGACTTCCTCTGAATGATGCCTTTTAAAAACATTTTCACTTTAAACTACAGAACAGCATCAAACTTTATAATTGCACCGAGCTACTCCTTAAAATTATTAATAACAAACATATAGGAAATAAAGTCTTAGAAGAAATCAGTCAATTACTCGCAATCATAGCTCATTTTTGACATAATTAACTTAACCTAGATGAAGTTTTGAATTTTTTAATTTATGAATTTGATTGTTTTTAATTTGTCAGTGCATCGTTAGCTTTTTCGACTGGCTGTCATTGTAATGTTTGCGTAACGTACGAGTTGTTATTTATGCAGGTTGCACTGAAATAAATCCTTCATCTAATCATTCATTTATATAGGTCCGACTACTTATTGTGCTCGCCTGGGGTGCGGCCGATCCCCAGCCTAGTAAAACCAAAGACATTAAAGAATTGGTATTTGCTGCTTCTCCGCTGAAGCTTAAAACTACATTAAGGAGTAGAGGCAAAGACCGTTCGGCCCAGTGTATGGATAATTAAGGTGGTAAGTCTGTTAGCGGACTGTTGCGTTTTAAACCTTTGCACGTTAAAAATCCGCATGCCTGTCTACTAAAAAGCAGGATTCATTCAACATCACTCGTTAATATGCTCTCGTCCTGAATATGTATATCTACCACTGGACGTTAAGCAACGATTCAATCAATCAACCTAATACTTATTTAACAAATACATTGTATTTTGAGCATCGAAATTCACAAAAAATATTCCATACTTAATAGCTAGAAAATACTCACTACAGGATTAAGAAATGCTGGAATTTTGTTTCTGTCTGGAGAAAAAAATATAAAGTGGAGGTAGAACAAATAAGGTAACCAGCAGATGATAAAACAGGCAATTACGATGATTAATGTGTTTACTGCAGCTTTCTCGCAAGAGCTCCGTCTTATTTTAGACTCTTGTCTTGTAGACTGGCGACGAAACTTTGCAGTTTTCTTCACGGCGGAGTAAACTCTGAGGTACATAATTAACATAATAATAAACGGTAATACAAAGTTTAAGATCACATTGCTCACTGAAAGTATTACAGATTTCACAGTGAGAATTGGATATTGTGGTCCACATTGTGTTGTTTTGATCTTATACTCTGCTTCAAGTACAACAGTATTGAGAAGAGCAAAGACCACGGCCCATGACCATGATAAACAAATCATAATTACGCATTTGGACCTGCTGACCGGAATGGTATTGCACTCTGATAAACGCTTCACAGTTAAATATTTTTGGATACTGATATGCATCAAAATATGAATTGAAGTTAAGACACACGTTATGTTTAAAAAACTATTCACACCACACCAAAAACTCCCAAAATGCCACTGCTCTTGGAAAAGAGTATATAATGAAACAGGAGCCATGAAAATTCCGATCATTAAGTCGGATATCGCCAGGTTAAACAGGAATAGGTTCGTTCTATTGTTAGCACTACGCATCTTTTTTACAGAAGCAATCACTACCATCACAAATATGTTTCCTATAACGGAACAAATTATTATCAAAACCAACCACGTTCCGAAAACAGCCGTTTCTGTTGGCCCATAGTAGTCCTCGTGAAAGGAAATGCTGGTTCTGTTGTCAGTAAAGTTTCCCAGTGAATCTGTCGCAGCCATCATCAGATCAGTTTAATATATTCCTGGAAGATAAATAGATACAATAAGACACTGAATTTTTATGCTGTTATTTAATTGAAACAGACGAGATGTGATGTGTGGTGAGAATTATTTCCATGTTATAATTCGACTGTATGCCGATCTATTGCTGTTAATATGGAATTCATATTGTGTTGCAACGTCTTGTATGCAAAGCTGTCAGTTATAGAGCATTAGCGATTTCGGCAGATAGATTGATTGATTGCTGTTTAACGTCTGCATATTCAGGACGAGATCCAGTTTCTCAATATTGACGGCAAATGGGCGCACAGAAAAATTTTGACTGCCACTGGAAAACGGAGGGATGGTTAGGGTCGGGAAATTTGGCCATCGCGGCAGCAAACAGCCTACTCTTATCGATAACTGCAGATGTATTCTTTAAAGTGCATGGAGCGTGGCATTATTCCACACACGTCCCCCACAATGGTCCGCGGTCAGGTTTTCCGTATTACAGCCTGACAACCCCAACAAAAGGGTCTCCCCTATCCGCCACCTGGGGACGCGCCGGGCAGCTCTGTAGGATCCATGAGCTCCTGTGAACCGTCACAGGTTTCCCGGTAGGCAGATAGATGATGTTTGAGGCTTCAACTAATTGTAAACTTTAACATCTGATAATTTGATCATATGTCGGAATTGCTATTTTCGTCTTCTCTAAATTAGTAAAATTATCGAAATTGCATACTATTGACAACTCATTTATTGAACCATTCAGGTTCGACTATGAACTGTGAAACTGATAAATTTTATAGTATACAGTTATTTAATGGCTTTGAGGGACATAATAATTTTATTGTCCCTGAGATTTAACCATTTTCCTGACGCATAACGGAGGCAAATAGTCAAAGTCGAAGGAAAAATTAATGACTATTTCCCAAAATCACATTAAATAACTGATTTATTATTCCGAAAAGCAATGTCTTTTATGACGTCACCGGTAAACAGTCACCGTAGTCTTCAAAACTATTTACTGGCAAATTCAACTCAGTGCAAAAATAATAATTCTAGTGCAACACTTTTTATAACGTTGATTTTGATTGGATGAGTTCGGAACTTTCATGGCATCACTTCCACGGTTGATACCGTCGGAGATGCTGCGCAAGCGCAAACGTTAATTCCGTATTTTATAAAAGTTAAAATTTAACGTTATTTTATTCAGTTGCATTAGAATGTAGAACAGTATTGTATTTCAAAATACGCCGGCATCAATTTTGATTTGATGATTGCAAATACCAGTTTAGGTACTTGCTGCGCTATCGCATCGACAGTAAACTCAATTTGCGACCATCAATCTTCAATTGATGCTGGCCGATTCTTAAATACAATACAGTTAACCTCTAATTCTATCTTCATAGTTTTTGATATAGTAAATGTATACTGAGGTATAATAATAAAATATATCATTCTGATGCATCTGATCGTAAATTTCATCACGTATAGTGATTTTGGATTTCCATCTCAAATTTAAAAATATTTGTGTTACATATAAACGCCTGACAGCATTTTTGTCCATTATTTAAGACATATGAAACAGAGTTTACTTACAATACAGCCAGATTTCAAAAGTACACTACTGAAGTGTGGTTAACTTTCTACACAACACTTCAAACTCAAAGGACAAGTTACGTTTGACTTTTTAATCAAATATAAATATCCTGTGTGTGTATTATATAATAAGTTGTTTAAAGTTCATTTCTATTTACTCAATATTAATTTTAGAACCGCACCTTTTTTTAATTCATACTACGAAATATATCATATTTAATTTGCAATTACCAGTTATTATTTTCATATCGATAAATTTATGTTCAAGTACAGATAAAGATTTATCAATTTTCAGAAAACTGAGATAAGAAGAATAGTACACGCAACATGATCATTAATATTGGATGGGCATTTCCTTTTTAGTTTTAATCACGTTTTAAATATCAAATGAAGTAGCAAGTTCCGTGGGGAAGTTTCTCAACGGTTTTTGGTCAACCTCGCTTCTACGAAAGGGCCTTTACATCTACAGGTTTCAAAGAAAACATGATTCAGACATCAAAATAAAATTTCTTTTAAACATGTATATTGATATAAATTGGAAGTGTGTACTTTAGCCAAAAATATTTGATACAAGAAATCCTTGGCAAAAATTGACTGAATGCAATAACTGAAAACATATTTTAGACTAACCAACCCATAATAATAGCCTTAATAAGTGAAAAAAAACAAGCAAGATCTGACAAAATGTCAGAATCCTCAAGCTATATAAGGTTTATGGTTTTGTGTCTTATAGATACTGAAAAGAAACCTTCTTTAAAGGACCAGGACCAACTTGTCGATGATTCTGTTCACTCGATTTCTGTAATTTAATCAGGTGTGTCTATATTTAAACTGTTTACGTCATCGGGATACTTTAATTCTAAATAAATTAGGGAATCCCTTCTAAAAAAATTGATTAAGACTATCGTAATTGACTTGTTTGGTCATTGTTCTAGTGCAACCTACACTTGTGTATAATTTGAATTAAAAACTAGCTTTAATGATAATGTTCATTAAAGGATCTGAAACTTTAAATGCCCAATAATGTAAACAAACGAAATGTTTGTTGTGATTGTGCGTATAAGTTTTTAATAAGAATAAAAATACTTAAATACTAATTCCAATTAGAGTTTTATATTTGAAATTAAAAAAAAAAACAAATCAGTAATTAAGTCAAAAAAATATTAATAAAAACCAAACAAATAGAACCTTAGAACAAAACACAATTCGAACTCATCATCTGACAGCTGAAACATCTGTGAATTCACGACATGATGTAATTGACTGTGTACTTACTGAGCTATCGAGGCGACAAAGAAAATTGTCTTATTTAACATTATTAAACATATCATCAACATATGATTAAATTTTTTGTAAAAAGTTGTATTTTCGATATCAAGGACCTCCAAACTGATTTTTTGGCATACATCGATTGTACAATAAACGTTCGAAAATACAAAACTGCATTTTGGTTATGAAGGTCCTTCGATGGAATTCCCATAAATTGTAACCCGAAAAGCCTGAAATTCTCAAAATTACGTTTTCAGTCGTTTTTGTTTACCATTGTTTCACATTTAATAAAAATATGCAGATTTGGGAAAATTTAATGAAAAATTATCAGAAAGTTGCCATACTTATAGAATATCCGATTGTGTGTCAGGTAATAAATATTATGCAAATCGGCCCTGTAAGTGAACAATTTTCCGGGGAAATTGGCCCGACCTCTTTTGTACCTTTAGAACTGATTTATCTTAAAATATATCAAATACGTGGGAGTATAGAAAAAATAACAGAGAAAAACAGCGGATCTTTTCCATGTAGAGGCCAGAAAGCAATTTAAGCAGCATGACTGCATGATTTTAGATTGATTTATACAAAAAACCGGCCACTCCATGTGGAGCTTCGTTTTAAAAAAGAATAAAATAAAAGCTATAGCCTCCTTTTTAACGAAAAAGTCAACTATGATGAGAAACCATTAACTATAATTGGTCGAAAATACAGTTCTTATGGAACTAAAAGTAATATAAAAATATAAAAGAAGGTTATTTTAGACCAAGTCTTGTTATATTCAGAAATGATTTTCTACAGTACAATTTTGTCATTCATTCATTTTAAGTTTTTCTTAAACAACTATTTTTCATGTTTCTTATCCAACATGTATATTAAACTACACATACCTGATATACTAAAGCAACAAAAGATATCAATCATCTCTATCGAAAAGTTTTGTGAAAAGAAAATGAGATGCTAAGATGTGAAAAGATTTTTTAAAGCGTTATTGTTTGAAAAATTACTTAAAATCACAAATAATACTGGAATTTTATCAGCGTGTGTGTAACTTTTGTATGGTGAAAGAAATCATGATTTATACTATAGAGATTTGCCGTTTCAAAGTGCAGGCTTTGTCGATCTCGGCAGCAAATGTATTATACTTATAACGAAGAACGCATGTTCCGAAAAATGGAAAATCAACTGACGAGTAAAAGTGTTTTGCATACGACATACCTTTATGTGGTCTTCTTTAACAAACCGGAAATTGAATTACGCAATTTTTTCAGGCGTTTTTCTTCCGCGCGACAAAATATTGCATTTAATGAGAGTTCATATTCGAAGCAAAGTGCGTCCATCTCACATGTTGATTTTAAAAAGATTTTTATTTGCAACTTTTGGCAGACGGTGATATCGTTTTAAAGAACTACACTGGACAGTTTCAAAATTCACATCGTAATAGATAACTCAAGCCCACTGGGGCTTGAGTAAAAACAATTTCCATCGTTTCACGTCCGGGGAGGGGTTCAAGGACCGTTCAAATTAATTCTTTTTGAATATAAAGTTGAAAAAAATGTGATAAAACACCACAAACTTACAACTTCTTAAACATTTGACAACGGACATCGGTTATAAGTCCGATTTTGTACACCCGAAATATCAATATCAAAAAAGTACAAAAGAGGGTGCATAGCCAAAGGAAATTCCGACTAATCCCTTACAGAATGAATAAAGTTGACACATCTACAGATATTTCGGATTCCTTTCTCTATATTGTAGAAAAAACGGCTGAGTTGACCCATATATCAAAGTTGGTTGTTCCAGTTATATCAGTTCAAAATATGTTTAAACTTGACCAAAACGAATCACATATAAAAGAGAAGATGTCCACACTCCATCCACTGTACGGAAATGTACGTTGTACAGTTTACATTATACACAGTACGTTTGATATTATACGCAGTAGTAGGTCTTAGTCGTATAACATGATTTAGCATTCCATGTTTATATTTTACGTTTTTATTGGTATTTTTCGTTTTCTATTATTTGCGGAATGCGCGGTTCAAGCAAATAGTTAAAGCAAATATCAATATAAGAAATGTTGAAAATAATATGACATGAACCACGAGGACTTTTTTATAGGACTATAGTAGTAAGTCTAAAATACACAGTGCATTTATTATTATACGTGGTACATTCTTTATTGTACGTTGTGCATTAATTATTATACGTAGTACAATTTTCATTATTCACAGTTTTTTTGTATACGCAGTACATTATAAAATACGAGAAAAGGCATTATATGCAGTAGGTTCATGTTTATACGCAGTAGATATTTTATGTGATGATGGTCATTCATACTTGAGTAATAATCCCAAAATCATTACAACTATTCCCGAAATTGTCCGATAATAAATGGACAGGTCTTTTACATACATAAATTGGTAATACTTCTAAACGGGATAAGGAATCAATATTATTTAAACTCCGTCGGGAAGAAGAAATTATTTTCTACAGAATTATATTTTTGACTTTATTTACTATGTTGAATTTGGCAGGACAACATTTTATCGATGAAACTGAAGGCAAAGTCAGAAATCAGTATGCGGGATTACGAATTGACCAATTAAGTCATTAATATAGATGTCTGGCAAAAGTTTTTGATATCATTTCAAAGAATGGGATTTATAGAATATTTATTATATAGATGGCAGTGAAAGATTGAGTTTTCTCCGTTAAATAAAAACAATAATTTCACTGTGAACATAAAAATCGTAATTCACTATAGGAAGTGACGTAACAATAGACGTTGTCAAATTCGTCGCTAAGAAAACGTTTAACGGGTTGGCGCGAAAAAAGTATAGTGCCTTTAATTTAGCCTAAAATAAACGTATAAAATAAGTTTAAATCTATATAATAAAAACTATAACTAATACAGGATTCCAATTATCAAAAATATTCAACTCGTAATCGAACACTGCTATAATTCACTCATGCGCTTCGCGCATGACTACGCTGTTCGATCACTCGGTGAATATTTTGTGCTAATCGGAATCCTTGATTACTTATAGTATAAAGAATCTGATTTTCAATTAAAATGATTTGTTTACTACCAGGGGGACTATCCGGTTAATCGGAAAATGTGGTTCGTGAACGAGTGTTAATCGGGAAATCTGGTTCGTGAACGACGTTTTGTTAATGCTCGTGAACGATTTTGTAGAAATATTTAGAGGTAAAACGGAATTTTCAAAGAAAGTGAAATGTTTGAACAAAAAATCTTTTCGTAGTTCCTTCATACAACCATTTATCTTTTAGTGTGTAAAAATAATCAATACCATGTTATCATATGTTTTTCATTATTTGGTCAGAAAGTCGCCAAGAAGTCCATTCTGCTGTAGTGTCTACCTTATTATGATTATAAACTACTTTTCTGACATATAGACAAAGATATTTTGATCAGCATTCAATACTCTTAATTTTGTTTTGATTAATTCAAAAAGTTTTTTAACTGAAGCAAATGTAATTGTAAATTATCTTTCTATGCCTCAGATTCATGACTTTCTGACCATATGTTGAAAAATGTGTAGCCATATGACATTTTTTCTTTTCACATATTCCAAGATTAACTGATAAACAATAGAATTACGAAGAGATTTCCTCTTCTTTGAAAAATCTGTTTAACTTCTATAAATGTCAACAAAATCGTTCACGAGCATTAACAAAAAGTCGTTCACGAACCAGATTTTCCGATTAACAATCGTTCACAAACCACAATTCCCGATTAACCGGATGGTCCCCCTGACTACGGGCCCGGATTTCTTCTCGTCACAACCAAAATTCACGCCTCTATAGTTGTGATCAGTTATTAATCGACCAGTCTCCGTCTGGCCAACAAATTTACAATGTCGTTTGCACCAGTATTCAGGACTTCCATCAGATTTTAAAAAAAAATACATAATTCAAATGTCCTGCAAAGGATCTTTTCTTAAAAAGATCATTGGTCCAAATTTTACATTAAACTGTTAAAATATTGTTAATTGATATTTTATTTGAAACTTATTTTATGTGGACATAAGGCGTTGTGTTAATGACCATTGGGAGCATATGGAACGATAATTTAAGAGGATGGGGTAATGGTCCCCCCCAAAAAATCAAAAACATTCTGATGACAAACTTCAAAAAAAAATTACCGAACTGTGAAGGTGGTACAAAGAAAACTAGTCTGAAGCCAGCTTCACCTACATAACTTAACGTTAAATATTGAAGGAAAAAATATGACAAATTGCTGCGATAACCTTAAAAAATGTTCGCGCCATGCGCAAGGAAAAATTTCTGTCCTAGAAAAAAAATCATACCCCTACTCCACAAAGTCAAATGCCCGTTGTCTTAGACCGTCAAATATGCACATCAGCGAGGAACGTCTGCTTTCGGAAATCATTTTATTATGGTAATTTGAAATGACACATAATGCGTTTACCACATTTTTATACTTCCATTAAGATGTGAATAAATTTTCTAGGCAGAATCTGCAAGATTTTTTTTTCAAATGAAGGCTTTTTCTTTAAATTCAAATTTACTTTAAAATGTGCCAAGCCATTACATATTGCCCGGCCAGTTTACTATGACGGGTAAGGTTAAGTTTTTTTTTAGTAAACAGAGACTGTTTTTTTTTTTTCAGAGCAATCATTTTTTGTAATAATGCAATTTTATACACGAGGATATGCTTTGTCACCTACTCGTCCGCAATGTTTTTAATCAAAATATCGGACCAATGATCTTCTTTAAAAAAAGTATCCTTTACAAGACATTTCTTTCGAGACCCTTTGGCTCTTCTATGTTTGAAAATGCTATAGCTTGTAATTGAATTATTTTATTTTTTCGGTAATTTAGAATGAAAATCATGGCTTTGAATCGAATTGTTCCTGACATCCGCATGAAAACAATTCATTACTGGTGCAGATGCACGGTAGGTATCGTTGTCCTGCAAAAGTCTGATTTTAAACGATACGTGCTGTTAAACGACCGACGATACGTGATTTTATGCGATTTCAAGAATTGGATAATTTTTTATACTAATAAAAATATATTATATGCAAATATAAGATTTAGAAGATTTTGTGAATGAATATGGGGTCGGTTTGTAATAGAAAACAACACGTTTGTCTGTTGATATCAGTTTATAAACAGAATAAACAAAAGTATAGTTTTAACATCAGGACCGTCGTTTAAAAGCTAGGACCCGTCGTTTAAACTCTGAAATCTCGATATTTTGATATTTTTGATTTACAAGTTTATTCCATACTTCTTACACGTCGTCATTAGCGGATACCATTGGGGATCTAATAAAGACCTTTCGTTTTCCGTTTTGTATATTATTATACTATTTTAACTGACTTTTGTCAAATTGGAATCGATGCTGGCGTTACTTCATAGACTGCAAATTTTCATAATTACTCATATTGTACCATACTGTTTGATTAATGATTATGGTTGACCCTTCAGACTTGAGAAATATGGTCCGAATTTCAAGAAATTAAAAATCCGTCTGCATGTTTACATATTTTTGTGTATCGTCATTTAAAAACAAGACACACGTTCGAAGGCAGGACAAATCGTCGTATAAAATCGGGTTATCGCAGGACAACGATACCTACCGTGAGATGACACTGTAAATGTTTAGGCTGAACAGGGACTGGTCGATTAATGACTATACAATCTATCCAAGGAGCGACGCGAAAACAATATTTTCTACTGGTCACGTCATTTTTTTCTACTGGTTCATGCAAAATATGCAGACGGTAGCTATGGAAAACTGGCATTTTAATGATGAAAAGTCTACATTTCCGTGTAATTTTCTTGTCCATCTTGTAAATTGTGCCTTTCCCATTAAACGATACAAGTTATACAAACATAGTGACCGCTGGTGCAAAAATATGCTTTAAGAAGCGTCTTTTCAAATGATTTTTGAAATTTCAGAGGCCTGTACATATTAACAAAAGGGAAACATGGAAAAAAGTAATATTCTGTACATGACTTGTATCATAAAGATTAGTTATTAAGCCTTGTTAGTATTAAAATCGGTATTTTTCGATTGAAATATATTGATAAAGTTGCCGTGATTTGTAATTATAGCTACTATTTTTTACTGGTACAAATTCCTTTAAAGAGAGATTTTTTACTGATGTCGCTACCATTTTTTTACATCACATGAACCATTTTTTGTGTATTCAATATTTTTGAAGGGACAGTAAACGACTGAATACAAATAAAAGTGCTAGTCAATGATTACATAATACTTCATTTTTGTTAAAAAATTATTCCTTAAACACAAAAAAAAATCTTAATGGATAAACATTACTATGAAGTATGTTAGATTCAATTTGTGAGAACAAAAACATTATTTCACGTTTTTTATTTAATTATTTACATATTAAGTTTTAAAAGTTACTTTTTTAAAAACTTTTTCATTCTTATGTCATTTTAATGTGTTCGGAAATTATGTAACCAAGAACGTCCAAAAAACGACACGAACTTTATTATTTCAATGACGTTTTATGACGTTTTATGTTTCTGCAAAAATTTATCGCATCTAGAATTGAAATTTATCAAAAACTTAAAAATGATGTTTTTACATTTTTATATCATTTTAATATCATTTTAATGCGTCCGGAAATGACATCAATCAAAAAAGTCCAAAAACGTCATTTAACTTTATTGTTAAAACCACGTTTTTGACGTTTTTATGTTTCTTTATAATTTTATCGCATTTATAATTAAAATTAATGAAAAACACCCCAAAACATCAGTGAGATTTATCATTTTTTTAAAATAAAAATTGTATCATTTGTATAATATTTCATCTTTATTAACCCTTAATTCAAAACAAGTTTGATATTTAAACAAATTCTGTAATTTATGTATTTCAAATCTCAACGAAAAATCTGTTCGTATACAAATCATAGCTTTCCTTTCCCTCTAAAAATCAAACGGTTTTAGTCTTGTTTAAGTCAAGTTACTCTCTCGTTGACCTTTTACTTAATGATTTCTCATTTCGTTCAAAACCCGTTATAAATATATATATATATATATATATACTGTAACTTTCTTCATAGTTAATATATCATTAGCTACTAAATTCGACATTTTTTTCAATATGAAAGGAATATTTTTGGTTAGAAATGTTAATCTTAAAAAGGACAGCAAGCGTAAAAAATTGTAGCACCTGCAAGGAGTCTACTGTAAAAAAGTAGTATATACTGTAGAAAATTGTAATGTGACCCGTAAAAAATCGTAATGTTTACATGGAAAACCTGTCTTTTCTTTATTAATTAAGGGTGATCGACGACATTGGATTTGTTCTGTGATTATCAATTACATATTTATTCATTTTAATGGATGATTTCTGATTCAATATGCTTTTATAACACGATAAAAAGAGCCAATTCGAAATGCGTTGATTTTGACGCGTGTGATAATTAATACCTTATTTTCATAAAAGATTTCTCGTTTGAGATTTGTGAATTTAATAAGCAATCATGTTTATATGCAGAAATCATTCAAAATTATGCGACATACTGAAATATAAGCCTATATTCCATTCTTGAAGTACAAGATCGTCGTAAATGTCCCATAATGCATCACGAAACCAGTAGAAATAAATGACGTGACCAGTAGAAAATATTATTTTCGCATCGCTCCTTGGATAGACTGCTATAGAGGTGTGAATTTCGTTTGTGACGTTAATGGAATTATCTATCTAACTCTGGGACTGTAGTATTTAAGGGAACGACCGTTTAATTTTAAGGGGGCATGGGTATGTTTATTCTCCGACGGAAAATTCCTCGATTTATTTTTAGTTATAACAGTAATTTGTTGCAATTTTTCTTTTTCAAAATTAACATTACACTGTATTAGGGCAAACTGGCTTCAGATTTTTTTGTTACCAACTTACCAAATGTTTTTCTTAAAGATGGGCATTAGAATTTTTTCCAGGAGAATCCATGTCCTCTACCCTTTCAGAGTTATATGGTTGTTTCCCTAATGAGCTTTAGAAGTTTTAGAATGCCAATTTTTAACTCCTCTTAAAATAAGTGTTGGAATCATTTATTTCATTTAATTTTTTTCTGAGAAAAAATATTGCATAATTAATAAACTTTAATGAATCACAGATATTCTCAAGGTCTTGATACTTGTGAAAAACAGTTTTATTCTTCGACAATTGAAAAAATGGTGCGTTGCGTAGGAGACAGTAAGCATCCATGCGTTGCATGGTGGGCAAAACTTTGAAGCTTGCATGTTTTTCAACAAAATCTTGTACATATCTTTTCTTTTCTCTTCAGAAAAAAAATGTGTAAATATGTACTATTCAAGCTTTTTAAAAAAAAAGAAATCAATGTCAACTGCGTATTCGCGAATTGTTAATTGTTGTCCTCTGTTAGATAGAGAACAATTATAATTTACTTGATTGGAAATATCAAAAATGTTTTTCAACAGACGTTGCGCAGTGGGCAAATAAGGTCAAATAAAAATCCTCAGTATCAAAATGACTGGCTATATCAAATGAGTCGTACTGTATATGTAGTTCAGCTTCCAAAAAATATTAAAAACTGCAATGTCAGTTATGAAATATTCATAATTTTGCCATTTTCGCCAGCACTACGTTATTGGAATTATTCACAAAACTGATTCTTGAGTCAACCTCTAAAACAAAATATTGGACAAAGGGCAAGAAAAATCATTGCCGAAATATATGACAAGTTGCTAATTTCCAAAAACAAGGGAATCCAGACATAGTTTTTTTCCTTGTTTCTGATTCTTCTAATACTCTTAGAAAAATCTTCTCCCGGCACAAAACAGGTAAAAAGTTTGCGCCGATTTGAATTAAACTACACATATAAACACGAAGAACAATATCAATTAGACTTTATTTAATGTGTAAATTTGATGAGAAATTATTTAAATATGGTAAAGCAAAACATGATTACAGCAACACATTCAACATTTCCTTTTTTTTGAAATTGTTTAACAAGTCACTTTTGAGTATCCTCCTTGGCAGGAAAGCCCACAGTTGTTCACAGAACAAATGTGAAACTAGTTATTATTGTGTTATTATTATTATTTATTTTATTGTATATTTATATAATAAGAATTAAAAGGTTTGTTTGATTTCTCCTAGCCTGTTTGCCAACTATGTAAACGATTTGGCCCAACGTATCAACGATCTTCGTTGTGGTGTCTAAATAGATGATATTATGTTGAGTATTTTACTATACGCAGATGACATTGCGCTTATAGTACCCGATGAAATGAAACTTCAGCAAATGTTGGATGTAGTGACTTCTTGGTGTAATGAATGAAAACTTTTTATTAACGCTGCTAAAACACTAGTTGTCCATTTCAGAAACCCGTCGGTTTTATCTATTTACATGCTCTAATACAAATATCCAGTACGCTGATGCTTATAGGTATCTTAGACTTTGGTTAGATGAACATTTGAACATGAACAAAGCTGTCCGAGAACTGGCCAAATCAGCTAGCCGTGCATTGGGTGCCCTTTATGGAAAGTTTGTCAGCAGTGGCGGGATGACGTATCGTGTTTTCTTTAAGTTTTATGAAACAACAGTCGAACCTATTCTATTCTATGTATGTGGTATCTGGGGAACAAAACAGTACAGTGTAGTTAACAATGTTCAAAACAAAGCTGGCAAACTATTTCTTGCAGTAGGAAAAAGGACCTCAAACTCAACTGTGCGTGGCGATTTAGGACTTATGACATGTTTCAACAAGCCAAAATTGTCATCCGTTTGTTATGTAGGCTGAAACGCTCAGACGAGGACAGAATCATTACCCAAAGTAGCACATTGGGCCAAAAGAAAGGGTTGGCATCAGCAAGTGACTGGTTTCGTTAACTTTATTGACTGTGCAGAATTAGTTAGCAACCGTTTCAATAGTCGTAAAAAACAGCTATGCGCATAATTAAAGTCAAGCTGACTATGCAAGATAATTCTGAATTTGTAGCTGATATTTTTAATGACAGGAACCAACCGAACGGCAACAAATTACGAATTTATCGCTTATTTAAGGAAAGTGTAAAAACAGAACTTTACATCCACAATAACATCCCACGCTCTGTGCGACGAACAATGACACTATTTAGAAGTGGGACGTTGCCATTGGCCATTGAAACAGGACGATATTCCAGACCGCAGATACCACTGAATGAACGTCTCTGTAAATTATGTGACAATACCGTTGTAGAAAATGAAATTCATTTCTTGATGAACTGTCCACTCTATTCTGACATCCGATTTGAACTTTTTCAGTCAGCTAAATGTTTGATTGACAGTTTTGAAACTTTAACAAATATCCAAAAACTTACTTCTATTATGAAATGTAGTGAAATACAGTCACTTCTTTTTCACACACTTCATAAATGTTTTATGAGACAAAGAAAATTTTTATAATACAGCTAATAGAGATTTTGTACTGTTAAAATAACGTTTTATTTAAATCCATCAAATCTTTCATAGGTATTTTATTGTTAAGAAAATCTTATTTTTAAAAAGCTCTATATTTATGATTTTAGAGAGTTTTTTTGCGCAAATTATATATATAGAGTGTCTCATAAGTCTTTATAGACTGGGTATTGATCTTTGTTTATGGTATTGTATATATTGTTGTATATATATTTTTTGATGATCAATATGTGACACTTTAATAAACTATTAATTTTAATATTAAAACTATTATTTTATTATTATATTATTATTTACAAATGTTCCACTCAACCAAGCATGACATCTAGATACCTTAAGAGTAAGAATACACTGAAACCAAAACTTTCTAAATCAATCAAATATTGTCCAATTGTCAAAATGTCCAAAGTCAATAATTCATAAAACAATCACTGAAAATAATAAGTGATCATTAATTACAATCTGTAATTTATTAATACTGGACCCTAATAAATAGGTATGTAAAGAAAAACATCATTATTATTAAATATGTACAAATTATTCAGTATAAAATACGGTAAAACCTGTAAAATAATACACTATCACATAGGTTATACATGTAATTACCTGGTATGATGCCTGCTGTACAGAACCATTCTTAAAATGCATTTAATAGTGCTGCACCATTAGTTAATTCAATTCAATACAAAAATGGGGAACAACTAAAAACTCAGAAATTTTAAAGATTCTGGATTCTGATAAATTTTTGTGTATGAAAGTGGCAGAAGTTAACATTTTATGGGTGATGAATTAGAAGAATATCTACAGTGATAAAACCATTGATAAAAATGCATTAAAAATTCATATTCGAAAGTTTTCATACAAAATTACAATGGACATGAAAATGAAATGTCAGAGAGACTTCACTACACTTCACAAGAAAACAGAAGAATTCATAAATCTAAAGGTCTCCATAAAGCCTTTAACAAGGGTGGAATACCACTCCATGTGAAACGCCTTAATCGCCCCATGATTTCATTTTAAAGTTTTCCGA